>BQNB010076073.1:4901-21384 GCA_026074375.1 Tanacetum coccineum | reverse complement strand
CCTTAACCACCTCATTAACACATTACACTAGTTAACTATAATTTATTCAAAAATGCAAAATTTTAGTGTATCTTTACTAATTTAAAAACTTTACTTGCTGACCTCCATAAATTAAACTAAAAATCACCGAAGTTCATTTATGCGTTTACTAACAACCCTGTGATTCCCAAGCTCCCATTACATGTGTAACTATCCCAAATAAAATCAAACTTCAAAACTGTCCCAATTCGGATATGATCACACACTAAAATGTATGGCCCTAATTACCTTACTTAGACACATAATCAGAAGCTATCCTAATAGGGTTTCTTTATATACATATAGAACTTAATCATTGTAGATTAGCTAACCTTAATTCCACTTTTAAGTTAGGGTTTTACCCTTCTAAACATGACCTAATTTTGACCCGTATTTACTGTTTTGACAACTTTTCTTGTAACCAACGTTTGACTAACTTCCAAAACTCAAAATCATTCGAGGCCGGACGTTTTAAAAAATAGACTCTTTTAACTTCAATTTAGGCTTTTGAATCATATCAAAACAGGTTTCTATCATTAAGATATCATCAGTTAAACACAACCCTAAATTCTGCTCAACTCTAAATCATAAATTAACGCGAGCTAACCCTAACCATTTACACCAATATGATCCTAATTAAACCCTAATCACTCTAGCATGATTAATACATCCTTAATTACATAAGATTTTATAACTCTAATGATCCACCATATTAATTGTTACATGATTTAAAGAAAACTAAAAAACTAGGGTTAACGAACATACCTAAACCTTGATTCTTGAACACTAAATCACCAACTTGTTCTTGATTAAAAAAAACTTTTTTTTTCTTCTTTTTGAGGGTTTCGGCCAAACAACAAAAGAGATGAGAGAAAAGAGTTTTAGGGATTTATTGATATTATATTTATACTACCTAGAATCCTAATTGTAATCAGATTTGTTTTGTTTTTGTCTTTCTTTATAACTGATCCAATCATCTCCCTTTTTAATTAATTATTTTTTATATATTTTCCTATACAAATTCGTTCTCCCCCTCCTATATATATGTTTATTTTATTTTATTATTAATTAACTAATTATCTTCATTACCTTAAGTTTTCATAAAACCTATGCTAATTTGGGTAAACCTTTTTACATAAACGCAACTTACTATAATTTCTAAAAATAACTTTTTATTTCACATTTCACTTTCTATATTTAGAAAGTCTACTATAAGTATCCAAATTTCACTCACTTTACTTATTTCCAACATGATGCGTTTCCTATAAACGCTTAACACAAAATCAACCAACTATTGACGTAGCATTGCATGCAATACGCCATTCCATTCCATTATCACTATATGTGAACAAATGGAATACTCATCACCAAACACAAACGCACTCAAAATGAGATGATCATACACCTCAAAATGACATCATGCAACTATTCAAACCATTTAGCACACATATATAACACGTAGCATACAAGAAATCACACAAAATGAACTCTTAGTCATTTCTAAAGGTATCACTAACCTGATTAAATCACGGGTGTCACAGTATCCCCTCATTGAGGAAATCTCGTCCTGAGAATTAACTAGCAGGCTTAACAACTCGGTCCACAAACAACTATGGATACTTAATCCTCATCTGATCTTCGCGTTCCCAAGCAAACTCAACACCACGTTTCAAATTCTTAATTTCTTACGTTTTAACTTCTTAATTTCTCGATCCATAATCTCTACAGGTTCCTCGACAAAACAAAGTATCTTGTCGACCTTGATCTCATCCAATGGCACATGCAAATTAGCATCCGTCAGACACTTCTTCAAATTTAACACATGAAAGGTGTCATGCACGCTATTCAACTCCTCAAGTAACCTCAACCTATAAGCTACAAGACCAATCCTTTCAAGGATCTCAAACGGCCTAACATATCTTGGTGCTAACTTACCCTTCCTTCCAAAATGCACTACGCCCTTCCATGACGACACCTTTAATAACACTCGATCACCCACCTCAAACTCTAATGGTTTACGTCTCTTATCCGCATAGCTCTTTTAACGATCTCTCGCCGCTTTGAGCTTTTCCTTTATCAATACCACCTTATCTGTCGTCTCTAGTACTAATTCAGGTCCAATCAAACTACTCTCCCTCAAATCTTTGCCCGTAGAACAAGCGACCTACATTTCCTTCCATACAAAGCTTCAAACGGAGCACACCGAATGCTCAAATGATAACTACCACCAAAATCGATATACATGCCCTCACTATATCTTTCAAAGTCTAAATCATACGTTCACTTTGTCCATCCGCTTGAGGATGCTAAGCGGTACTTAAATCCATTCGTGTCTCTAACACTTTCTACGGCATCCGCCAAAACCACAAGGTAAATCATCCATCTCAATCTGAGTTGATCATCACTAGAATTCCATTCATGTATATAAATCCTTGCCAACTTCACATCTTGAAATCTTTTTGTATAGCTAGAAAATGAGCTAACTTAGTCAGTCTATCGACCATCACCCAATTCACATCATACTCACTACTTTGACCTTGGAAATTTAGTGATAAAATCCATGGTGATTCTATCTCATTTTCACTCAAGTATCTCAGGCTGTTGCAGTAAGCCAAAAGTGTTTGACATTGCAGCCTTCACCTCTTAAACAAATCTGACAATTGCGAACATATGTAGCTATATCCTTTTCTATACGTTGCTACTAATACATGTCTCCAAGGTTATAGTAGGTCTTATCCGCTCCTGGATGTACCAAATATATTGATGCATGGGCCTCATCCAATACACTTCCCACCAATAAAACCCAAATCCGATCCATAAAGTACAAACTCTGTAAGATCCCGTAACACTTCACTTCATAGAATCAAACACACGCGAATCAAACTAGAAAAGAGAAAGAGTGAGTTGTTTAGAGAGAGAAAGAGGAGAGAGAAATGAGAGAGAAAGTGAAAAGATATTTTTGGATATTTTGAACAACCTACTTTTTCTAAATAAGAAAAAGCTTATATACCCCGTCACGTTAAAGGTACGCGCGGGATATTTAACTAGGACCCGGGCTCGGGTTTTATTCCTCTCAGATAGGGAATAAGGTGTGTTCAACAATCTATTTTTTTTTACGTGAAACGCGGTAGTAAGAACCTGCCAAATCCTGAAGAATAATCATATCTCAGATGGTGTCGTAGGAACTATCCTAATATTCACTGCATCACTCTTAGTAAACATAGCATACAACTTCCTCTTTCCTTAAGAAATTCCAACCTAATACTATTCAAATGAACACCATGCTCCTCTATCTTCACACAAACACAACAGGTGCTCCTCACGAAAATAACTAGGTCGTAAGAAACTCTATTGTCTATAGCAACTCTGAATTGTCAGGACAATACTTGCATTTCCAAGGTTGCTAGACGAATCGGGACGTCGCAACTAACGTCGCTTCAGAAACTAAATCTATACGGAATTCAACTTGTCGTTGTGATGGTCATCAATAAGTTTTCGGAACATATCAACAAAATCTCGTATGACGGAAGTATCACTCACTTTCGGCTCTTCTACCTTCGTGTTCAATAAGGTTTTTACGACTCCTTGAGTACGTTCACCATGAACCCGAAGTATCTCATCACCTTCCAACGTATTCTAACCACCTTCTCATAACATACTACCCCAAACTTCCTCTTGGACAACAGTCCATTCCCACAATCACATCAAAGCTTCCACGATTCAACGATATCAACGAACTCCAAGGGTTACAACAATTACGAATAAGGATAACAAACGACATAACGAGTCGAAGCTAGAATCATGGGAGACTCGACATATGCAAGTAGACGTGGATCAAATGACATAAGAATCCATGGAAAGAAAGGATACGTATATGCACCAAGATGAAAACGCACGAAAGAAAACCAACAAGCGTACCACGACAATGAACACATAAAAAAATCAATACTAGACGGAAATTCTTATACCAATTAGCGACTTTACTCGAAAAACCAAATTAAATAATGTTTTTATAAAAATCAGTTTAAATTAAGAAAGTCAATTTAAGTATTAAAAAAATCATTTTAAATAATAATAAAATAGTCTTAAATGTAATCTTTGAAAAATTCATTGTGGTTGTCACAAAAAAATCTAGAGATGGTTATCTAATGGTGTATCATACCTTACCACTATGAATCACTTTTAAACCTGCTTTTTATAATAAAATAAAATATATTTTACAAAGATCATTTTATAAACAGTTTTCTCCAAACACCAACACGATACTCTTAAAGGATTTTTATAATTAGACATCAATTATAAAATATGTTACTCAAACAAAGGACACCATAATACCAAAAAGGGATCGTAAAACACCATGTAGACTCTAAAACAATTCTATTTTTTGAAAACGAAAGAAAACACCAGAAATCATATACTCAAAATAAAATCAAACGAACTCGTACAAGAAAACTCATGCAAGACGTTACATACCTAAAAGAAAACGTAAGGTCTTATCCAAAATAATGATCAACAGAGCAAACCTAAAAGCATCGATACTAACACGTCGCCAACGGGTTATGAAAACCAAGGGATATACAACCAAGGGAGTAATGATCCACACTAATATGTTAGGAACAATTAGTGCTTAAAAGAAATGCTTGATACTCATACGAGTAATCAATGCAACGAGAGAACTAACAAAATGCGTTTATATCCGAAAGATCAGATTCTGAACAACCAATACATATCGAGACGTCGAATAGGAAAATCGGGTATCCTTACTAACAAAGTACGATGAAGGGATGCTAAGCTTAGACTTTAGGAAATTCGAACAAACAACCAAGCAAACGAGCAACCTCTATAAAAGCAATACTAGGTATCCACAAATACTAGATAGAAGGGAAGCTTACTATCTATACAACTCAACTCACATATCCTCCAATTAGGGTTGAGAGAATAATTCTCTACCCATACCACCATCCTTATCATGAATGCACATATAAAAAACATGAATACACTACCACCTACAACCAAACACAATATAATGTCAATCATGGTCGCACGTACTACTTGTGTGATGCTTTATACTTATGTTAGCCACCATAATTAAAAGTGCCACCTTTCACACGTGAACTTATTTTCAAGATTAACCCATATCAATCATAATTCCACATATAGTGGGGGCACATATACCACATTGCACTCTTAAGCGCGCTCTAACTTAACACATAAAGGATGCTTCATCAAAACAACTAACTTACCATGTATCTAAATAAATTCGAAACGACATAAACGAACGAAGGTCTCGCAACAAATCCCAAAAATACAGAAATAACCGAAAGTGAAATAATCAAATAGAAAACATGACGAGAGATAAAGGACGTGAATAAACTATTGTGGCGCCTCGCTTGGGTTTGAGTTTACCTCCGCAAGAATCACCCGACTCCGCGGGTATCCGACAACGATCAACTATCCTATCTCCTTTAGTTCCACAAGAGGCTCCTCTTTTGGATCCTTATAATGCTTAAGTCCAGGGGAAAATGTTCCCCACGAACATTCCTTATGGGTTGGGGAAAAACATAGGCTAAAATACGAAGAAAGTAATACATATCATATCAGATAGTGGTAGGCAAAATAACTAAAATGACAACTTAGCAAAATATAAAATATATAAGCTATGCAAAAATAGATGGGAAGCATAGCAGCTATAGCATTAAACACTTAAGCCCTAAATGCATCTACATGAAGGACCCCTAGGTTATAGTCTAGGCTCAACCACCTACTTCTCTATAACCAAAGGCTCTGATACCAATCTGTCACACCCCGCCAAGGTGGAAACGCGAGGCGTAACATCATGGATATCATCACAACAAAATGGCGTCTATAAAGAGAATTCTACATGCAATAAATAAGCAAAGTATAGATACAAAGTGTCATAACAATACCCATAAAACTAATCCAAATACAAAAGGCATCTTTATTGATGAAACGAAAGTTCTCGCCAATAGAAAGACATGCAACAAGTATCCATAATTCAAACAATGCAATATTCAAGACATAAAAGCAATAAACTCCATGACATCTTATGGTCTCTTTCTAGCCACTTCTCTCTATCTTATCCCCATGATGCTCACCTGAAAATGGTGCTTAAACGTCAACATAATGTTGGTGAGAGTCATAGGTTTAAGATACGCCAATACCTCGCTTTGAAATCACTGTGATAAGTAAAACATATCATAGTAGGACATACAACAATCTATCATACAAGCTAACATGCAATCACATCAATCCACATTGAAACGTTCACGCTCAATGATCATAAACATAGAAACAAAACGTACAACAATGAGACGATCACGCTCACTATCAATAATCCACAGCAATAAGACGGTCACGCTCACTACTAACAATCCACAGCAATGAGACGATCACGCTCACTACTAACAATCCATAGCAATGAGACGGTCACGCTCACTACTAACAATCCACCAATGCCTTGAGACGGTCACGCTCAAGCACAACAATCCATATCATATTAGCAAGTAGCACATAACATACAATAGTCTCGTATAGCCCATGCCTCATTTAAAACACATTATCACAGTAACTAAAACATTTAATACTCATAGCATCATTTTCACTCCAAGAAAACATAAGAAAAAGAGGCTATGACACATACCTGATTGCTTTGCAGCTTCCACAAACACTAGCACAAATCTAAACAACAAAACAAACACGTGTTACACACGACCAAGCAAATTACTTATACCCATGTAACAATCATACGATGGATATCTAAGATGCTTAATTACCCTGATGGGTCACCAGGACACCATACCCAACCTTAACCAATATGTTTACACACTTTTCCAATGTTCAACAATTTACCCGAAAACACAGAATTTTAATGTCACTTTACCATTTTCTAAACCACCCTTACTGACCTTTATAAATTTTACCAAAAATCATAGGTTCCATATCATGAGTTCACTATCTCCAAGATCTTTCTATTAATTTATTTCCCCTCTTAAGTGCCCCAAATAAAATCAAACTTTTAACTACTCAGTTTCGGATCTGATTGCACACTAAAAAGTTTGGACCTAAAAACCATACTTAGACTCCAAATAAGAAGCTCTCCTTTGGGGGATTTTTAATAGACACATAGAACTAAACTCCTGTAGGTTGGCTAATCCTAATTCAAATTTTAAGTGGGGGTTTTACACCTCGTAATCTGACCTAAATCTGACCCGAATTTACTGCTTTGACAACTTTTCTCGTAACCAACATTTGAATGACTTCCCGACCTTAAAAACTTTCAAGGCCGGATGTTCTGGAAACTAGACGTCACTGAGCATACAATCATAGACACACGAAACTTGACAAACGCTATTACCATGATCGAGATAACAGCCGAATAACACAGCCCTAAATTCTGCCCTAATCTAAATCAAGTTCTAACGCGATCTAAACCCAAACGAATACACCCATATGATCCTAATTAAACCCTAATCATTGTAATAAGATTAAACAATACATTATTTACAGTAATTAAATGAAACCCTAATTATCCGTTATTTCTGAATAATTGTTACATGAATTAATGATTAATAATTAACAAAGATAAATTAATACTCACCTTAGAACTTGTTTTCTTCACAAAAAGCAAAACCCTAATTTTTTTCTCCTCTTTTCTCTTTGGTCGACCGGTTCTCACAAGGGGGAGGGTTTAGGGATTTTATTTTGTATTTATAGGCCTCAATATAAATCCTAGATAATTCCTAATTAGAATTTGTTTCCAATTACAACTCTTTTTTTTCTTTTCCTTTTCTTTTTCCCCAAAACCGGCCGAATGGCCCTTTTAATATTTTTTTTAGTTTTTTTAATTAACTAATTACTTGTATTACCTTAATTTTCTATAAAAACCTACGCTTATTTGCGCATACCATTTTGGCAAATAAAACCCTCACATTGACTAAACCATATTAAAAAATAAATAACTTTTCATTTTTATATAAACCTAACTTTCAAAAATAGAAATTTCATTTGTTCTTATCTAACCACTACCACTCTATTCTATACCTAACATTACTAACACATAAATACGTATACATAATAATACTTACATGATAAATTACTAAAACGCTCAAATCACGAAATCATTTCCTTGTCACCAAAAGTGAACAAAATTAACTCCACAAAATCCAACACAAATCCAATCCCAATGAGACGATCACGCTCAATGGATTGATTACCAAATCTCACATATCCCACATAAACACATATAAACACGTATTAACACAAATACATACATTGCAACAGATACATAAGTCAACACTAATAGTTTGACTAACCTGCCCAAGTCTTGGTTGTCACACTAATGTTGAAGTTACTACTGTCAATGCTCCAACAACAACTATTGATGAGTTGACTCTGGCTCAGACTCTAATAGAAATCAAAGTTTCTAAACCCAAAGCTGTTACATCTGCTGCTACAATAACTACAACTATAAGACCCAAGGCTAAGAGGGGTGTGTAGTACAAGAGTCCAAGTGAAATACATAATAACATCATCACCTTTACAAGCATCAAACTCCAGGCTCAAAGACAAAGGAAAGGCAAAAATGAGTTAAGCCTGAAAACCATTGAAGAAGAAAGATCAAATTCCAATGGATCAAGAAATTTGCTAGAAAATAAAGAAGCTCAACTACAAGCTGTAATTAGGAAGAAGAAGAGAGATTTCAAGACTCAAAAGAAAAAAAAAGCCAACAAGGGCTTTACTTGAATCATAGATTAACACAACAAGCAATGATGGATGCTGACTTTCAATTGGCACAAACAATTTGCAAACAAAGAACAAGAAATAGTTGAGTAATAAAAGAAAAGTCAAATATGAATGTAAAAGTTCCTAGAGAAGAGAAAGAAACACTTGCAGGCATTAATAGCTCAAGAGAAAGGATCAAGCCCACCAACTAAGGCACAAAAGAGAAATACAATGTCACCTAATTGAAGAACATAGCTGATATAAAACATAATCAGCTGAAGAAGGCAAAAGTTATGATGAGAACCAAGAGTATGGTTTGATAAAGAGATGAACAGGTAAACACTTTTGTAGATATGAATAACAACGTTGAGTGAAAGTCCCCACCACCCCAGTAAGACAAAAGGCAGAAAATGTAGTATCCTAAAAGACAGGTGATGAATTAGAAGTAGTGAAACGTCTAAGAAGACAAAATGGGTATGATGAATAAAGGAGGAGGAAGAGATAAAAAAATCATATGGAGATTGTTCAAGATGATGAGGTAGCAATTGATGCTTTACCTCTAGCAACTAAGCCTCCAGTCATATTTGAATGGAATATCATCAAAGAAAGAAAGATGGGATACTTTAAATTGATAAGAGCTGATGGAAGTTCAAAAAGGAATTCATCTATAATTCCAATGCTTCAAAATATTGACAGGGAAGACTTAGAAACACTCTAGAAGTTGGTTAAAGCTAAACATGGGAATACAAGGCCAGAGGAGGCATATAAAAGAGTGTTATGGGGAGATCTAAAAGTAATGTTTTAGCCTAATATAGAAAGTGAAGTATGGAGGAGTCTAGAAGGACACAATGTGACAGTATGGAAGCTATTTTCTTCAAGTAGAGTGCACTTTGTAAGATTTAAACATTTGCATATCTTTATGCTGGTAGAAAAGAAATATCCACTTACACCTGCTATCATCACTGGCATGCTCAACAAGAAGCTTCAAACTGATCAGTGGAATGAGATGTGCTATCAACTTCTGAAACTCATGACAAAACAACAAAAGAATCCTAGAAGTGTTTGAATGCATCCTCCTGGTGATGGTGAAGACTTTTAATGGAACTTGAAGATTCAGAAGATGAATATTAAGTTTAGGGGAGGATTGTTGGGTTTAAAAGACTTCAAGATGATTCTTAGAGTTACTACAGAGGCTCAGGATATATAATTAGTGATGTTCAAGCATAGACTTAGTGCTAGCTGGATAGATACTAAAGAAAATTATGGCAAAGTATTAGTATCTGGTAGTAATAAAGTAACTACGGCTAGTTACTACTTAAAAGTATAACTAGTACTGTTAGAAAAAAGTTACTGCTGCATTAGAAGTTAATACTCTACATATCTGAAGACTGAAAATATACTACTAGTTACTACTGCTAGTACTGAAAGATAGTAACTGTTAAGTGTTGTATAGTACTGCTAAGTAAACTGTTTAATGTAGTTAATGTTGCATGATCTAAGTTACAACTGCAGGAAGGATTAATGTTGTCAAAGATGAGAATCAAAGACATAATCAGAGAAAGAAAACAGGTTGATTGAGAACAAAAATTACATATGCAGATAAGAATCAATAATATTGTAAAGAAGATATGTATAACTTAATTGTTTAGGAGATAATGGTTTACATTATAGAAAAGATCATAATCACTTGACGCGTTTTGTAAGCCCATTAGGGTTTCCTTAGTGTATAAAAGGAACCATGCGGCATAGATCTAGATATCAGTTTTACACATCAGTTTTCATATTAGTATTCATAGTTTGCATAGCAATCATAATTAGTATTCATAGCTATTTTGTAATTCAAAATAGTATTTAATATATTAAAAGTTTAGTAAAGATCTTGTTTTTACTGTTTCATTGTTCTTCTTATATTACAAAACTAGTTTCCGCATAGTTTTGAATTCTCAATCTTAAGTATCTACTATATGTTGATCTGGATTATCCAATATAACTAAGTTTTAACAAGCTAAGTAAGATTTGTTCAAAAGGGATCAACAAGATCTTTAACAAGCTCTGATACCACCTAATAGAACCTATAGAACATGATAGGTTCTAGATCGTTTAAGCCAAGATTGTTTAGATCTAATCTAGGGATGAATAATAACAAGGCGAATATTCAATAAAAGAATCATTATTAAAAACAAGGTTATATCATTCAAACGTTTACACTTTAAGCCCCCAATTCTATAATGATCAAATAGAACGGTTACATCAAACAGGTGTTCCAAGGAAACCTTGATACCTTGGGGCTACACCAACACAACTAGACGTCTACATCTTTACTCTTTGTGTACACACACACGTTTTTACACATACAAAGATACTAAAAACTATGTTTATGGATCTCTTTATATAATAGAGTCCATAAGACTTTACAAGGAAAACTAATTGTATTAGGAAACAAATCTTCTAAATCTTTATCTTCATATCTTTGACCAAATCTTTTAAAATCTTCATGTACTCCTACATCTTGTAGAATTTCATAATGTCGACTTTGATCCTTTTGTTTTCCTTTTGTATCATTCTTGTTTCATTGTTTTGTATCATTGTTTTGTATCATCAAATCAATATAATTCCTAACAAGTTTGTAAAAAATTTATGGGTAAGGAAGTGAGAAAAGTCAAAGTATGATAATCTTCAAAATACCACAAACTTAATTAGTTATTTAGACTTTAATCCATAATAATCAATAATGGATTTTATCACTAATCATCTTGATGAAAACAAGCTAACTGCTTTGAATCTTAAGTAAAGTGTTGGTCCTAACTCAATATCTATTCTTTAGCTTGTAAAGATTATGTATTGAATAAATTCAAAACAACAATGGTAGAAACTTTATGAATACTAAAGAGTATGCGGAATCTACTCTTTAATACTTAGAAGAAATATTAATGAAACAGTAAACTTGAATGAACAATGATATAACCAAAATGCTTCAATATTATTATGATGAATAATACAAGTACTTGTCTAGTACTAGGGTTTTTATATCCTTAGGAAGCTATGTGTATGCAAAAGATGAATATCCTTTTTTTATAACCATAAACCTAGGAACACGCATAAATACACTAAGAGTCATTTACAAGAATAACTACAAATATTTAGAAGATATTCAATAGTTTCATAATACTAATCATATACATAACTTATCCTCAGTTTATAAGATATACACTAATGAATAAGTCCATACATGTCTCTTCACACCGTCTTTATCTCATGCAGTCATAATCTTCTTCTGGAATACAAAGTCTTTAGCAAGTATTAAAGTTCTCTTCGGGCAGTATTAAGTTAGTACTGGAAGTACTAACTTTAACACTAGCAGATAGAATCAGTTAGTACTGATATTTATAAATCTGAGCAGTACAAACTTTTACTCTGGCAATACTAAGTGTAAAGACATTTAATTCAAACATCATCCCCAAACTTTGTGATTTACCTTCAAATACATCAAGTTTATTTACAATAAAACTTTGGGCTCTGAGAGGAATTCTTTAAAACACTTTAAGCCTTGATCTCTGTTTGCTAGTACAGAAAGATTTTTCTTAAAAGCTCATCTGCCATCTCTAAATGTTGATCCACTTGTAGCTTGTTAACCAACATCAACATTAGAAGTCCTCTTGTCATTGGATAATCTTTCTCAACTAGCATGAAAATATCCAATCCTGTCTCGGTAGACACATAATGAACACCACATGTATCATATAACCTCCATGTAATTGGATCAGCATATATCGTCTGTAGTTCCAAGGACATCAGTATCAGGTTCAAACAAATTCTTCAATTCAACCCATAATGCTCTTTCTTTGTCATCAGTATGTTCTGTTGAACTGAATCTTTCTCTAACTAAATCCCAAAGTTTCACTAGATCATCTCTGTTAAAATTCTTTAGCATATCTTCAAAGAATGGATATACCTCTGTATGATCACTCACTCTGATGATTTTCTAGTATTTTCTTGAATCTTCAGTGTAAACCTCCCAGTTAATGATTGGGTATTTGGTTTGTAGAGCTTCAACATTCATCCCTTCTTCTGGAACTATGATTATTAACTGTTGTAGTTGTTCATTGAACAGTCTAATCTAAAATCTTTTATCTTTATGAATCTTCAGCTGGTCTGATCCCATCTCTGTCTTTTGTCTCTTTAAACTTTCTTCACCAAGTTCTTCTTCTGCACTTCTCTTTGAACTTCCAGCTAAAACTTTAGGAACTGTATCATCACTCTCTGTTGGAGTAAAAGTATTTACCCTCTTCACTGTTGCTTCAAATAGAACTTTGATTTCATCAAAAGAGTATCCTCTCAACTGTTATAGTGTATGACTTCCCATATGCTTGATATAGTTACACATATAAGACCTTTGTTGAGCCTATGTGAGATGTCTGTTTATCCTTTGTTGAGCTCTTTGTTGGGCAAATTGTCTCTTTCTTTTATTTATAAGCTCTACGAGCAATTTTGCTTTGTCAGCTTCAAAGTATCCTTCTCTTTCTTGTGCTTGTAACCTGTGAGCTAGCTCTTCATCAGCTTTAATTTGAGCTTGCATGTTATCCCATACTTCAGGTTTGAAAGTACTTGCTTCTTCATGAACACTGGCAATCCTTGCCTCTCTTCTTCATCAAATTGTTCTTGTAATACTTTGAGTCTTCTCAAACCCAAGCCTTTCTTGTTCATGCGTCCTTTTAGACTTTGTCTGTTGTAGGCTCAGATTCCCTCTTACATATAGCTTTACCCTTGTATTTTCTCTTTGCTGCACTTCTTCTGATATATACTAAATTTTTAGCAGCAGTACTAACTTCTGCACCAGCAGTACTAAATGGTACATTAGCAGTACTAATATCTGGCTCAGCAGTAAAAACCCTTTCATGGAGCAAAAACAATAACATTATTACCAAATCATACTAAATGCCTCCCCTAATTCTGTTGCACAAGATGAATCATCTGTTGTACCAAGGAAATATCAGAGTCTTCATCAATTTCAGTAATTTTCCTCCCCTAATTGAAAGAATCCTCTTCCTCGTCATCAGATACAACAAATTGAGCTCTTCTTCTAGCTTTGCTGGACTTGATAGTTTTCTCTAAAGTCTTGACCTTTTTGATAAGTTTGGTAAAAGCAGCACTAAAGGTTTTCTTTGTCTGCTTCAAGTCATTCTCCAAAACTGCAACTCTGTCTGACAATTTTGTAACCAATTCCATCAATTTATTTGGTTGCATTCTGCCCTCATCACTTCCAAGTGTGTGAACTCTTGGGAGAGGTGAATCATGGGGCATGGTAGGGGTCTTATTTGTAAAAAGGAAAAGTAGACGTTCTAATTCTCCATCCACCCACTTAAATTATACAACGTCCTCGTTGTATAAATAAAACAGTTAAAGAAAATGGGAAAAAAAATTAAAACGAGGAACTCCCCTAATATTTTGCTCGTGATGATTCTCCATTTTGGGTTCTTGAGCAAAAGTGTGTTGTAGAGGCGTCAGAATGCCCGTATGAGTACAACACACGCTTTTTTCCTGAGTATACTTTCACCAATATCATCGATTTCTTTACAGCGAGGTCCTGCATAAAAGTTATTAAAGAAACCATGCAATTCTATCTCAGGTTTACAATGGTTACAATGCAGAAAACTAAACACAAATACTGTACTGTCAGTTCAATACGCCATATCCCATAGACAGGATATAACGTATTAAAGCCTATAAAAATTGTCTAAAGTATTTTAAACAAAAATTGCGGAATATTTAAAATGCATAAATTTTAAAGGACTAATAACGTCTTGACGGGTCAATACGCCGTATCCAACGAGTTAGGATACGCCGTATTGAATGTCTGGAAAGACAGACTCTAAAAACAATTAAAAAACAACGGGTTGTCTCCCGGTAAGCACTTTTCCCAGATAAACTTTAAGTTAGGCTTGACCCAAATTTAATCCTATCCAATAAGATATATTGAGTAAATAGTAATTAACACACTATATTATATTAACACACAAAATGTTATAGAGAATAATCCGCAAAGTAGCCCTTTAGGAAAATCTATACAAATATAATAATGAATAGAATAATGAAATATACGTATGTTTATCGGGAAGTATGCTTCCCGTGTCGTTACCCAACACTTGCGAAATGAAACCACTCCTAATTGGATATGACTTGAATAGAAAAAGATATTGGATTATCTATAACTACCAATTAAAAGCAACAATTAAGATAAGAACACAAAAGCAATTAAACACTTAAAACAATTAACGGGAAACAAATAAAACGCGACGATTAAGCAAATAAGGCAAATCTAACTCTTAAAAATGAAAACTAAATTTCTAAACCTAAAATAAGACAAAAGAAAATTTTAAGAAAAAGAAAAATATTATTTGATTATTTTTGAATTTATTATGAATTAAAAACTAATTTAATCTAATTAAATCCTAAAAATAGCAAATTAAGTCCTAAAAATTGAGAAAAATAATTTTTAAACTTAGAAAAGTCTAAAATAACATAAAAACTCAGAAAACTACTTTTAACTATTTTTAAAATTAAAATTCAATTTTTAAAATTAAAATTAAAAGCTCAAAAATGAAAATTAAAATCTAAAAGTGTTGAAAGTGATTTTTTTGATTGTAAACCTAAAAGTATTTATTCTAATACTAAAAACTAATTTTTTTGTATTTTTATAAAACGTTTTTCTATTTTTTATGTATTTTCGAATTTTAAAACCTTAGAAAAATGATTAAAATAATCTACTTAATGGAAAATTACCAAAAATTCAGGGAAATTCTAAAAAGCTATAAAGATCAAAGGAAAAATAAGAAAAAGCTCACAGCTTAACAAATAAGCTGGGAAAAAGCTAATATAAGCTACGGTATGAAAATGGGCTTAAGGCCCAAACTGTATATAAAGATTTAATGAAAAGAAATGCTCATGGATGAGCTATTGAAGCACAATGGTTAACACGTTGGGTTTGTGCGTGGGAGGTCACGGGTTCAAGGTTGTCTAACACCTCTTTTTTGAATTTTTTTATTTTTGAAATCTAAAAGTACAAACTTGAAGAACACACTTTTTAAGCACTTTTGATTAAGAAACCTTAAGCTGAAAATGAGAAATAAACTCTCTAAGAGCTTAAAAATGAAATAACTACAGTTTCTACTTAAACACTTGCACAAAACTCAAATTAAGCTCAAATTCAAAAGTAAAAGCTACTACTAAAAGCTTAGGATGTCTACAAGCTAGAAATAAAAAGCTAAAAGGAATTAAAACACTAGAAGCTAGCTAAATCTACTAATCAAATTAGCAAACTCAGTAAATAACTCAAGAAGCTCAAAAACTCTATAAGCTAAAATGTATAATAAGCTATACTAAACTCTAAGCATTTGAAAACTTATTAACCAATATATAAGCTAAAAATCCTACTCATAAAAACATATGCTATAAGCTAGAAATCTAAAATTTAGAATCCAATTTTACTAACTACAGTTTTTGGAATTTTTGAGAGTTTTAGTAAACTTTAAAAGCTAATGTACCTTAATGAATAAGCTAGAAAATGAAAAACAAGACTTAATCTAAACTAAGTTATATGTAACCTTTAAGCTAGATGAATTTAAGATTCTAAATCCAACTAATGAGGCTTAAAAGGACAGCAGTAGTAACTTAAGTTACTACTGCTGATGCAATTGACAAAGGCTAGAACCAAAATGCAGGTGAC
>BQNB010076072.1:8610-24647 GCA_026074375.1 Tanacetum coccineum | reverse complement strand
TTCCTTACACTTTCATTAATACATTCATCCATTTTCCATCTAAGTTCTCTCTAACATCCCAACCCACATCTCACTCTTGTTTTGGTTGATCTTAAGATTACTAGTATTCTTCAAAACTGGTTCAACTTTGACCTTAAATATATTCTTTTGTGTTATATAATACTTTATGAAAATTATAACAATGAAAATATGTTGGGCCAATTCAGTGCCTAATTATCCCTTGTACATGATTTGTTAGAAATATATCCTAAGTAGAAAACAAGTCGCTGAACTTGATAAGTTCAGCAAGTCATCCTCAAGATATTCTTCAGAGTCTAGAAGAAAGACTCATCATAACCTAAGGCGGACCTCAGCAAGTGAAGAAAAAACCAAGATCAAGATGATGGAGTCGGTGAGTATTGGCAAATGGCTCACTGACTCTCGAAGACCATCTCTGAAGTGAAGACATGAAGATATTGACGAGAACTTCCTAAATGCAAAAGGCAAGGAAGACAAAAAGGTACATGAGTAGCTATAAAGCAAATAGTTAAAATAACTATTTGTTTTAGTACTTTATTAAAAGCTTCTCTTGGAAGCTTTGACTTTCCCCTCCTATATATATTGCACACTTGTATAGAGACAGGTTAATGATTCTTACACAGAAAACACACAATGTAATATTATAGTGATAGGGTTCTCTTCCCATTGGTTCATGAGCAAAGCTATGAACAATGAGAGTTTTATTTGTCATTCAACATCCCGGTTGTTGGTTCGCAAACAACCGGGTGCACTTGTAAATCTTTGATTAATTTCTAATAAGATTTATAAACGTTGAAAAGTACAAATGATGTTATTAGTTAGCCAAATGGGTCTCGTGGTTAATATATCAGATATTACACAATTGTCAAAGACCAACAAGTGGTATCAGAGCGGGTAGGTTAATCTCATAACCTTGATCCGTTCAAAAATGGTTGTTAATAACATAAGCAAAGTCAAAAATGTTAACCTTCAAAAACTGCTACTGTAAGTGCAATTTATTGAGGGGGAGAGTCTCTGATGATTTTGACTTGTTGCTAAACATATCCATCACACTTACCCACCACACAAATCTTATCCAAAACAAACCCCCACCTACTCACAATTAAACACATCACAACCCCCACACACACACACAAAATTCTACCCTCGAACAAAAATCCATCACGGATCCACACTTACAAATCATTAAAACAAAAAACCACACTCACAAATCATTAAAACAAAAAACACGAACATAATCAAACATAAACACTCACCCGGATCTATCCACAACCATCAACACAAAACCAAATTTACAAAAAAGAAAACTCGTTACTCACAAACTAATATCCAAATCCACGCACCTCCTTTTCTTCCCCAGATCCATATATCTCAGTTTTTAAAGATTACCCAAATAAAATGTGTGATTAAAAGGGTTGTTTAGTTTTTTCTCTTAACTGAGAATTAGAGAGGTTAGAGATGATGAAAGGTGTATTCGGTTCTTAAAATAACTAAATTGGTGGGGTTTAATAGATGATAGGTGCATTAGTTTTGTTTTGTTGAGAAGATATTGATTATTAAATTAGTGGGATTGTGTTTATATTGTGGAGTTGGTGAATATGAGGCTAAAGGAGGTTTATGTTTGTTCATTTAAATGGAAACTTTTTTGGCTGAGACTGAAAAGATAAAAAATCAGTGTTGGGTATGAGCTTTTTGAGGGTTGAAAATCAGTAAGATGATTAATGAATGAACTTGCTCTCTGAGCTCGTGCATAGACACTAAGTAAACATCAGAGGGTGTACGGGTTGTTTATTTTTTTCGGCTTAGCCTGAAAAGTGGGTAGCTGATAAAAAAATTCAGTGAATGATAAAGAAGAGTTGACTATGAAGATCTGAACCGAACCCTCTGACCTATGTCGTTGAGCCTCCTATGTCGTTGAGCCTATCCGCTGAAACTGAACCTCTGACCTACGCCACTGAATGAACTTGTCACTCGCTGACCCTTCGTCGTTGACCCCGTGGCTGAAGGAGTATGAGTATGGGCCGAATGAAGTTCATCAGGGACTTAAAAGATCTCAGGGGTATTCGATTAGTTATGGTTATGTTTTCATGAGTCGGTGGTTGTTTTGTAATGAAAAATTTAGGAATTTTTTTTGACTTGTTAAAGAAATCCGCTAACCCGCTACCGCTGACTTATGTTACGAGCAAAGTGTTAGTTTGTGTGGTGGTATTACTGTAGAAACGGTCGTTAAGCCAAGCCCGCTGAGTGAACCGCTGACAATATGGCTTTGTGCATCAGGGGTTTGATGAACCATCAAAGGTTGTAACCATCATAGGTTTGATAACCTTCAGATGTTTTGATGAACCATCAGAGGTTTTGACGAACCATCAGAGGTTTGATAACCTTCAGAGGTTTTGACGAATCATCAGAGGTTTTGACAAACCATCAAAGATTTTGACAAAACCTCAGAGGTTTTGATGAACCCTTGTATACCTGAACCAAACCCACTGATCCACTCGCATCAGCAGAACGTTTACATACAAGTCGATTGGTTAGTCAGTGATTGCATATGAGGGTTGATAAATCATCAGGGGTTGTTTTAATTGAAAATAGGGTGTTCGGTGAGAAACTAAGGGGATGCTTGGTTCGTATCAGGTTATGGGAATAGGAATGCTAATGGGTATTAGCATGGCATTGATAGTGCTTGGTTCACGGTAGGTAATAGTTGTCATTTTATTGATAAACCAAAAAGCATAAAAAGTTATGCTTAATTTTTATGAAATATTAACAGGTTTTAAAATTTATGTGAATGCCATATGTGATCTACCAATCGTATCAATCACATCAACCAATTGTTAATATGAAATTTGGTGATGAGAGGAGTTTTGCAATATGCTTTCACGATGGTGCAAGAACAATTTAAAACCTGTATATATCAATTTGAATAAAAACAAAATAATAAGAATCCTTTAATATTTACATCCCTATAAAAGTATATGCAAGAAGCAATAGCACAGTATATACAATGATGCATAATTGTGAAAAGTTAAAAAAATGAGTTAAACATTCTCAATGATGGAGTACAATTTTTACCATAAAAAGTATATTAATCGAGAAAAATACGGTTACTATATTAGAAGCTATCATTTGTTGAATATTGAGAAAGTGGGTGAGAGAAGGAAGATGAGAACGTGATAAAATTAGAGAGCAATGATAGGTATAACCTCCAATTTAGTAGGTAATGGCTCATTACCTTGTTTTAAGCAATGACTCATTCTTTTATGTTCAACCAACCATATTTATTTATTACCTTACCTATTCCTTACTACCCAAAACCCTCTACCAAGCACGCCCTAAGATATAATTGTGAGCTTGGACTTCAAAGGTATTATCTTTAGTGAATTTGTTTGTCGGGGTTTTTTGTATTAATCAGGGAATACATGTCAAGTAAGTGACTGATCACCACAACTTGGTCCCCATCAAATACAATATAAACCCGTTGAACCACCCCTAACTCAAAACAAGAGAATCCAACCCACAACTTGTTGCTGAACCAAAATTGAAACCTTTAAACCATTTAACCTTTCACCACTGAACCTGGTATTGAACCATGTCAGCAAGCGTATGAAGTTTCTGGCTAAACTTAAAGGGGCGTCTTCTAGAGAGTGTGTAACGATAGCTGCTTGTATTGCAACTTTTGAGGGGGAGAGAACACACTTATCATGGATACCCGTGTGTTCATTAGCTGAAGCCAAACATCATACTAGAAATCAACAACCAGATCCACACACATAAACACAAAACCTTATCATCTTCAAAAAACAACCAAATTCATAAAAAAACAAAATCATTTCACACCCTCAAACAAAAAACCCACCACACAAATCCCTCTCAAACACATCTACAAATCACAGATTCACATCACAAATACCCAATAACAAAAACACAATCTCACCATGACAACATACATAAATCTTTAAGATTCCACAACAAGAATCCTGACATCCACATCTAAACCCAGTTACAAAACATCATGACACATACCCAAATCCTAATCGAATGCATGAATGAAGGGTCGATTAGGTTGTTGAAGTGTTTGAAAAGTGGAGTGATGAACTGAGGAAATCAAGGGGTTAAAGATTGTGGCTATGGCAGTTAAAGAACTAGCACAGGTGGTCGTATAGGTTTATTCGGTTAAAATAAAACTGATAAAAAGGTATGTGTTTAGCTTTTTTTAAAACTGAAAGCCTGACTTGAATGGTGAGAATTAGGGGGGTACTGATATGAGATAGATGATAAAAGCAATTCAGCCCACTGTACCACAGAACCCGCTAAACCCTGAACAGATTGTTGAAACTCGCTTAGTTGGTGTTGTCGTTGACTAACAAATTAGGGGTATGTAGGAAGGGCTTAGAGATGATAAGGTATTTGCTCAGACTTGCAAAATAGAGTTAAGGAACTGATGAAAAAATCAATTGGTAACTCGGCTGTTAAGGAGGGCACCGAGGTCTGGGTCAGCTAAGTAAATGGGTTTGGGAGGAGCTAAGGTAGAAAGTATCAGTGGAGTGGACAATTGGATACACTAATGATAAACTTGAACCCACTGGTTGCAGTCGCTAAATACTTTGAACCCTCTGAAACTAAACCTTGAACGTGAATCAACCCACTTGAATCTGAACCCTTGGTCAGCAAATACCCTTAATCAGCGAACCCATCTGGCCGCTGACCTCTGGCCGCTGACCTCATGTACTAATTGAGTCGTTGAGCCCCCAAGACAACATCTGAACCAAAGGTAGCTGAACCCTTCGTTGAATCAGCCTTCTAACCTCAGGTCGCTGATATGAGTAATTGATAATACGGGTCGCTGACTAGAACTCTTGGAGGAGTATTTAAGAATGGATTATAGGTCAGCTATGTTTGTTCAGTAGAAATGGGGAGCTGATTAATTTTTTAGCTAAACCTCCTAATGAGTTACTCAGGGACTAAGGATGATGAAGTCAAGGTTGTTTACTGTCTGCTTCGGGCTTAGCCTGAATATAGGTTAGATGTGGCTGTTCAATGGAACGGGTAAAACGGTGGGTATGATCAAAATTAACTGGTGTTTGTAGTAAGAAGAAATATCACGGTGCTTCGTTAATTGGTTCGTGTAACAACCCGAGTTTTAGGCTGACGATTATCCTGAGCCGTTATTTATTTTCTACGAATGAGTGGGACTAATCATCTTTCGTTTTGGGCGATTTGATAAAAATTATCATTTTTGGCCATTTCGCAAGCCGTGTTTGAAATTTCTATTCGTTTGAGCGTTTAAGAAAATTAGAAAATTTCATATTTTTGCTTCGAAAGCGAAATTATATTTATTTTAGTGTTTTATGGTTTTCCCCGAGTTTTCGTAAAAACCGTGTTTAAAAGTCATGTTTTACGTGGTTTAACATTTTATTAAATGTTTTAAAAATAAAATAACGTCAACGGAAGAAAATTAATTATGAATTTATAAAACCCGAGTCTTTGGTCGGTTATAAGCTCGAAATAAACATCCTTGTGTTATAATTTAAAAGACTTTAAAACATGGAGGACTAGAAGTGTCAAACCTCCAAAGTACTTCCTTTATATAAAGCGCACACACACATAAATTTTTAGTTTACAAAATTTGTTTCTCTTTGTCCTCTCTTACCACCATAACCGGCCGAACATCATAAACCACCACCGTCACCGAAATTTTGACATGCAATACGATCCGAATTCAAAATATTAATCCTCTCATTATTTTCCACATATCCCACTAAAGAAACGCAACATGCGATGGGTATTTTGGTAGTTAGAGTTTGGGCTTGATTCAAGCAATTTCGTTTGAAAAGTGGGTATAAAAAAGCTAGATAAGTGGGTTATTGAAGCTAGTTGGGTTGGAAAAGGGTCGGTTTGGGTTTGGTATTTGCGCCCGATTCGGAAACCGAGAGGAACGAGTGTATGCCGATTTGTTCCCACCCTCTTGGCTCGTTGTAAGTATTTTGAGTTACATTAAAAGCGTATTTTGTTCGATCTTGTAATTTTGAATAATTGCATGTGATGGAATTCGATTGAATCTTGTGCTAGACTAGATTAGGAATGATGTTGGATGATAAAAATAGGCTAGATGATGTTGGTTTGATGTTGTCGAAAGCCAAAAATGGCCGTTTAGTGGGTTTTTAAAAATGTATTTTCGAGCTGAAAGTTTGGCATGTATTTCGAGGTTCGTGATTTTGTAAAATCTGATATTTGATTTAGAAATATGATAGAGTTCGTCCTAATGAACGTTTCGATATGTGGATCGTCCCGTAACTCTTAAAAACAAAGATTTTATGGCCGATTGAAGTTTGAGAACAATTATATACTACTATCAGCTATTAGACTTTTTGGCAAGCTGGCATATTCGAAAATGTACAATTTGAGCACTTTCGAGTCCGTTTTAGCCTTCCGGCGAAACACGAAAGTTGTTCGGAATGTCGTTTTACTTTGCCGCGAGGTTTGTTAGTTTTAAAATCGCATAATAACGAATTGAAAGTCAAATATCTGCGTTATGTTAAAAATATAATGAGTTACAGCTAAACTTGCAAGGGTATTTTCGTCATTTTCCTTTCAGTTTTAGGTCTCGGGTAAAGCTAAAAAGTTGTCCGGAATGTCGTTTTGCATAAAATCTATATAGAGTCCGAGTCATGAAAATATGATATGGTGAGTCGTTTTGTACGAGTCAGATTTAAGAATATATATATATATATATATATATATATATATTAAAAAGTCAAATGTTGACTTTTAAAAGTCAATTGGGTTAATATGAGACTTGTTAGATTTTATAAATATAATAAACACTATTATTATTACGATCATGATATTTTGTGTTTGACGACTTAAATGAACAAGGACGTTTCTAAAAATAGTAACTTTGTAATTATAGAAAGTTTCCGAAAATTGAAAGTTTCAATAAAGTGATACAACTTATGTTTGAAAGAAAGACAGTATCCAAAGTATACTAAGTGTTAGGATCTAGGTCGCGCAAGAGGATTTCTCATCACGTATGTATTTTATACGATTTCTATCGTTGCGATGTACGCATCATTCGATCGTACTTTATTATATAGTAACCGAGCGACATAATTATAGGTCGCGATCGAGTTCGTTATCGGTGACGTTTCGTGATTGATTGATTATTGATCGTGGTCTTCGATCAAGGTGAGTTCATAGCCTCGTTTTTGAAATATTTTAAATGTTTTATATAGCCCGCGAGGGGGATACATGCATGTTTTAAAAAATAAAACACAAGTAACAATATGTGTACTTGTTATTGTTTGTTCTGAAAAGTAGAACGCAAGTAGTTTTAAACGTACTTGTTGTTGCCTGTTTTATGAATTGAGCATAAGCAGTTTTATACGTGATGGATGTTGTTGCGAAAAATAAAACGCAAGTGTTTGAAATGATAATATGATTTCATTGTCATGAGTTTATGCCTTTGACTGTGTACTCATTAATTATCGAGGAGGTAAACGCTGAATGCATTAAATAGATCTACTGGGTTTGACAGCCCTGTCTGAGGTATGAATCCGAAGGTGAGCACCCTGTAACGGACATTTTGTATTAAGAAAGGGGTAGTGGCATACTACCCGGTCACTTATTTATCTATAATGATAATGTGTTAAGGTTAGGTACACGGGCTCATGAAAGTTGGAAATCTGGTGTGGCTTGCCTAGCTAGCAAGTCATACATGTTTTTGGTGGAACCTAACTGCGTTCTAAGGTTATAAATGTTTTGTGGAACCAAATATATGTTCTAATTGTTACTTGAAAACTCTATGAATTCACTCAACCATTGTGTTAACATTTTTAAGCATGTATCTCAGGTTTAGGTGCTTGTGATGGCTTGGATGGGACAGAACGAGGGTATCAAGGATTGGAACTCGGTGAAATTTTGTACATTCGATAAAGGAAATTTTAAGAAAACGAGTCGTGATGTGACTCACTAGAAATGTATTTTCTAAACTGGTTTGAGACCTTGTAACTCTAATCTTCTTTTTAAATAAACCGAATGTGATTTTGCTTTATAAACGTCTCTTTTGAAGTCGTTTACTGTGACTCGTGTGCATGTATTATGAAGTAGCACCCCAAAGTGATATTCCGCCGCGTTGTAAATTTGGGGGTGTTATAGAATGGTATCAGTGTACTGGTTATAGCGAACTAGGTCGTTTTCAAAACCTGGACTATAACCGTTTTTTAAAAAGTTTTTACGAGTCTTTCAGCGTTGTCCGATATCTGTGCGCGCGTTGTTCCCGATCCTTAGATGCCTGATGTGATGCTTTTAATGGCATTCTAAGTGCGTAACAAGGTGGGTAACACTTGGTATGAATAATATTTATGTATATATATATATATATATATATATATATATATATATGTGTGTGTGTGTGTGTGTGTGTGTGTGTGTGTGTGTGTGTGTGTGTGTGTGTCTATACGGCATTCGTTCTATGATTAACTGATATATATGCATGTATTTTGATATTTGCTACTTGCGAAGAGTTTAATTTTGAGGAATATTGATGCTACTTGATGGATCTATCTTTGTTATATGATGATTATAATTTCGTGTATGTATAAGTGATATATGCGACCGTTGCTAATATGAGCATTATGGACGCGACACTATCCCCTGATTGTGTGTTCGATTTTCCCGCGCTATGAGTCGTTTGGGAACGTCTATTTTTGGGAACTTTCAAATAAAGTTGACGTGTTGTGTTTCGATTCCCTTGCATAGACCTCTACCTAGTAAGTCTTAAAGGTTGAATTCTGGAAACCCATAAGCTTTGTGTTTAAAAGTGTGCCAAATAATTAGGCACGACTTTGTATTGGGGTTTGGATGAATTGAAATGGTGATTTGTTGGCTTTGAAATGGGTTTAGAAGACTCTTTCAAACCAATAGGTTGTTTGTTGTTTTCTGAAATGATTTTGACTTGAAGGATTCTGTAAAGTATCCTGGTTTGTAGATTTATGTATGTGGTGTGTTGTTTTTGATTGCTTGTACATGTTTATGTTGTTGTATAGTAGTAATGTCAGTCACTGAGATGTGCGGGTTTTGGTACTAGGTATGCATGGGGACGAGATACAGTTATAAATACGGTGGCCAACGTAATTATAAATGTATCGCGACTCACGTATACTTACATCATCCTGCTCGCTCAAATTAGTGTTGACACCATGGGATCGTATTAGAGTATTGTTATGGTATGAATCTAGTGTTGTTTGTGTTTTAGTTAGTTTGGTGAAAATTCTCAAGTATTGGATAATTACAAGCCGAGTTTGAGATTTTTACCCTTGGGATTGTGCTCCGAGAGCATGATTACTTAATTTTCGTGTTTTATGGCCTTTATATATATTAGCCAACCCTCGTACCAAACGTTGCCCATGTTTTTCCTCGTATAAATAATGCCGCCAAAGTGTTGGTCGGCTTACTGCCGCATCACAAGGAGGGAACGGGTGGACGAGTTGGTAGATGAGGTAGAGGAATGAGAGAGCCTAGGAGAGGAAATATTGATCAAGTTGAAGTTTTTGTATTAACTTCTCAAAAGGAAATTATGGTACATGTATAGGACTCATAGGTCTATTTCCTTCAATTGGGAACACATCGATGATATCCATAGGTTTCAGATTTCGATTGTACCCGTAAGCTACAAAAATTAATTGCCATTTCTTAGAGACTGCTTTTGATTAGCAGCCCGTTGGGAGTGTTTTAAAATATTTTTTGTATATGAAGACCTGAGAAATTGTACTAGAAGGTAGAAATACATCCTTGGTACATGTAGAAGTTCAGATGGAGTCATATCGACGCCGGACGAGTGAGTTATCGCCGAAACGGCAAAACTAGTCGAAAATTGAGACAAGAATTTGAATGGGTAATAAGCCTAAGAATTTATATGGCAACCCTAGATGTGTAAAACTGGAAGTTCTAAGTATTGAACAAACTTAGGTTTGAATGATTATTTCGACCTTTGTGGACTTACGGTTTAGGAGATGCATTGAAAGTGATGAGGAGGTAAAATCCAGAAAATCATCAAGAAACTAAAGGTTTATTGGTTTGTGGTCATTGTTGCCTCAAAGTTTTCGTCTCCCGGTGTTGTGATTGTGCATTATTTAGTCATGAATTTTGATTTAGAGCCCGGGGTGGTTCGGGCTAGGATGTCATTGTCACCCTGGATTTCGTCTTGTTTCGGTATGATCTGGATTTTTTGGAAAGTGTAGCGGTTCCCGCTAGCACTCTTATGCGCGTGTATCTTCTTCGTTTCCCCTTAGTTTGGATATTCCTTATACTTGTTATGATCTTTAACTTTAAATCAACATGACGACATTTTACAAATCAATGATTTTGACCCATGAATCATTTTAAACACTTATTAAAAAAAATTATTAAATGTTATTCTATAAATTTTGCCAATCTTAAATCATTTGAAAATATTTATGCAACCCCAACTGAAATGATATTTTAATAAATGATGGTGATTTTCAAATTGGAATTCCACTTTGATTTAACCTTTTGGAAGAAATTTTGATGGGATTAATCGTCACCCTTAAAAATGTCAAAAAACATTTGGATAAATAATCAAGTTGGACTCTTTGAAAGAGAAAACTGTTTTGCCCTAAATTTTGGACCCTTAAGCAAGTAATCTTATTTGACTACATAGAGAGAGTCTCATGTTAGTCATGGTGACCGAGTCGTTCCGTAGAGAAATGCCAATGGCATTGTTCGGAATGAGTGTGTTTAGATAAGAGCGAGATTTAGGCTATTGCGAAATAGATCGGCAGTTTGTTGTGGAGATTGGTTGTCGAGAATCGATTCTAGACGGTGTGTTTGTAAGCGAGTACAGAGTTGAGTCACCCAAGGTGTGGACCGAATGCTTGTTATAGCGAGACTTAGTATGAAGTCAGATTGAATATCCGCATGCCGTGTAACGGCAACTTTTCGAGAACTAGTATTGGCATAGAATGTCACTGCGAATGGATATATATACATATACCTGGTAGTTTATGTGATAAATGAATGAAATTGGTTAGATGCTGAGATACCGAGAAACCTGATACCGACACTGAGAAAAGGCCTTCTTGGGGTCGTAAGACTGCCAAAGTGTATGAAGGCAGGGTTTTGATAACTCTGATATTGGATGTGTGAAATGGAGAAGACTTCTCCTACATCAAATGTGCGTATTACCTTGGTTATGCCGACTAATGGCGGTAAAGGAAATTTTCCTACGTTAAATGTGAATTATTCTTGTTGTATCAACTGATAGTCGTGAAGAAGACTTCTTTCCCCGAAACAAAATGATGTGGTAACATTATTCAACATAAGTGTTCAATTGTCAAGGATAAAGAAAGAGTCATATGCGATGCTCGACCTACGGTTGGGTGTAGTGATTCTTACTCCTTGATTGAAAGGACTCTAGTCGCGCGAAGCCAAGAGAAAGGATCGGAACCTAATGGCGGCATCCGTCACCATTTTCGGAAGAGGGGACAATCAAAATGGCTTACGCTTCGATTCGAAGGGAATGAAGTGGGAATTCAGAAGAAATCGCCTAGTGAATGTGTGTAGATTGTTTAGACTTACCTAGTTTATACGTTCGATAACCGATACGATGCGTTGGGATTGAACCAAACGCGATAATCGTCCAATAAGGGACAATTGAAATCGTCGTCTTTGAGAGCCCGGTTATTAAATCCATGATGCTCTAGTAAATTATAATGATCTTTTATGTTTTCTTGTGGGATTATCACCGCCGAATTATGCGCAAAAATATGCTCTATGTGTTATGTACTTTAATAAATGGTAAGCGCTTAGGTCGCTTTAGTGTTGCCAATGATGTGGCATTAAGTTTTGGATCGGATGGGTACGCCTACCCAAGGTTTATTGATTGAGATGGCTTGTCTATTTAGCAAGCATGGTATTATTGGTTAGGAATTAGCCGTGACTAAGTCAGAATTATTGTCAGAATGGCTTGACTATTTAGCAAGCATGATATAATGCAAAATGGGATCGGCGGAATCTCCGTTGCCAGATTATGTGAAAAGTATATAAACTAAATTGCTTAAATGCTATTGTCTAATATATGATATCGTATGGGTCGGCTGGGTACGTCTACCCATGGTTTATTTGTGAAGGCTTCATAGTAAGCTAGCATGGTTTATTTTTGAAGGATTCATAGTAAGCTAGCATGGTTTATTTGCGAAGGCTTCATAGTAAGCTAGCATGGTTTGCGAATGCTTCATAGTAAGCTAGCATGGTTTATTTGCTACGGCTTAATAGTAAGCGAGCATGATGTGTGGTAATTGTCGCCAATGCTTAATTATAAGCGGACATGACGAAACGCCTAAGTAAAGCTAGGCTGAAATGCGAAGTCGTTGTAAAGTGACGAATATGCGATTATGTGGGTATGTGCTTATGTGATTGTGTGGTTATGTGTATTAGTGCTATAATGCGTTTGATAGAGTCATATGTACTTCGGAATGTTTTCGCAACCGGTGGTGCATTATTAAATGAGACCGGGAGGGCGACGTATGTTTTGGTTTTGTGTAGAGATGTGCACTTTGTTTTTTTGGCGTGATCACCAAACTAAGATTTGGGTTGATCTTTCGTTTAAAGTCTTCCTTTGAGAACGACGTGGTGTTTTTCCCGGATATGTTCTGTGGTGTATTTTGCCTCTCATGATAAGAGCGATTGTAATTATATTTTGATCTCGTTGGTAAATTTTACCATTTGTTTTGTGTTGATTTTTCGCCTCGTATTTGACGAGTGTAACGTCACGCGAGAACGCATGAGTTCGTTCGAAGATGAAAGCCTATATCCCTATGAATGAGCTTAGGGCGAATAAGTTGAATTGAGCACCGGGACGACGCTCTCTTAAGGTGGGTAGAATGTAACAACCCGAGTTTTAGGCCGACGATTATCCCGAGCCGTTATTTATTTTCTACGAATGAGTGGGACTAATCATCTTTCATTTTGGGTGATTTGATAAAAATTATCATTTTTGGCTATTTCGCAAGCCGTGTTTGAAATTTCTATTCGTTTGAGCGTTTGAGAAAATTAGAAAATTTTATATTTTTGCTCCGAGAGCGAAATTAAATTTATTTTAGTGTTTTATGGTTTTCCCTGAGTTTTCGTAAAAACCGTGTTTAAAAGTCGTGTTTTACGTGGTTTAACATTTTATTAAATATATTAAAAATAAAATAACGTCAACGGAAGAAAAATAATTATGAATTTATAAAACCCGAGTCTTTGGTCGGTTATAAGCTCGAAATAAACACCCTTGTGTTATAATTTAAAAGACTTTAAAACATGGAGGACTAGAAGTGTCAAACCTCCAAAGTACTTCCTTTATATAAAGCACACACACACATAAATTTCTAGTTTACAAAATTTGTTTCTCTTTGTCCTCTCTTACAACCATAACCGGCCGAACATCATAAACCACCATCGTCGCCGAAATTTTAACATGCAATACGATCCGAATTCAAAATATTAATCCTCTCATCATTTCCTACATATCCCACTAAAGAAACGCAACATGCAATGGGTATTTTGGTAGTTAGAGTTTGGGCTTGATTCAAGCAATTTCGTTTGAAAAGTGGGTATAAAAGAGCTAGATAAGTGGGTTATTGAAGCTAGTTGGGTTGGAAAAGGGTCGGTTTGGGTTTGGTATTTGCGCCCGATTCAGAAACCGAAGGGAACGAGTGTATGCCGATTTGTTCTCACCCTCTTGGCTCGTTGTAAGTATTTTGAGTTACATTAAAAGCGTATTTTGTTCGATCTTATAATTTTGAGTAATTGCATGTGATGGAATCCGATTGAATCTTGCGCTAGACTAGATTAGGAATGATGGATGATGAAAATAGACTAGATGATGTTGATTTGATGTTGTCGGAAGCCGAAAATGGCCGTTTAGTGGGTTTTTAAAAATGTATTTTCGAGCAGAAAGTTTGGCACGTATTTTGAGGTTCGAGATTTTGTAAAATTTGATTTTTGATTTAGAGATATGATAGAGTTCGTCCTACTGAACGTTTCGATATGTGGATCGTCCCGTAACTCTTAAAAAGGAAGATTTTACGACAGATTCGAAAATGGACAATTTGAGCACTTTCGAGTCCGTTTTAGCCTTCCGGCGAAACACAAAAGTTGTTCGGAATGTCGTTTTACTTTGCCGAGAGGTTTGTTAGTTTTAAAATCGCATGATAACGGGTCAAAACTGAAAGTCAAATTTCTGCGTTATGTTAAAAAATATAATGAGTTCCAGCAGAAACTTGCAGGGGCATTTTCGTTATTTTTCTTCGAGTTTCAGGTTTTTGGTAAAACTAAAAAGTTGTCCGGAACGTCGTTTTTCATAAAATCTCTTTAGAGTCCGAGTCGTGAAAATGTGATATGGTGGGTCGTTTTGTACGGGTCAGATTGAAGAAAAAATATAGTATATATTAAAAAGTCAAACATTGACTTTTAAAAGTCAATTGGGTTAATATGAGACTTGTTAGATTTTATAAAGATAATAAACACTATTATTATTACGATCATGATATTTTTTGTTTGACGACTTAAATGAACGAGGACGTTTCTCAAAATAGTATCTTTGTAATTATAGAAAGTTTCCGAAAATTGAAAGTTTCAATAAAGTGATACAACTTATGTTTGAAAGAAATATAGTATCTAAAGTATACTAAGTGTTAGGATCTAGGTCGCGCAAGAAGATTTCTCATCACGTGTGTAGTTTATAGGATTTCTATCGTTGCAATGCACGCATCTTCGATCGTACTTTATTATATAGTAACCGAGCGACATAATTATAGGTCGCGGTCGAGTTCGTTATCGGTGATGTTTCGTGATTGATTGATTATTGATCGTGGTCTTCGATCAAGGTGAGTTCATAGCCTCGCTTTTGAACTGTTTTAAATGTTTTATAAACCCGCGAGGGGGATACATGCATGTTTTGAAAAATAGAACACAAGTAACATTATGTGTACTTGTTATTGTTTGTTCTGAAAAGTGAAACGCAAGTAGTTTTAAACGTACTTGTTGTTGCCTGTTTTATGAATTGAGCATAAGCAGTTTTATACGTGCTGGATGTTGTGGTTTGTTCTAAACAATAGAACGCAAGTGTTTTGAAATGATAATATGATTTCATTGTCATGATTTGATCCCTTTGACTGTGTACTCGTTAATTACCGAGGAGGTAAACGCTGAATGCATTAAATAGATCTATTGGGTTTGACAACCCTGTCCGGGGTATGAATCCAATGCGCGAGCACCCTGTAACGGACATTTTGTATTGAGAAAGGGGTAGTGGCATACTATCCGGTCACTTATTTATCTATGATGATAAATGTGTTAAGGTTCGGTACACGGGCTCATGAAAGTTGGAAATGTGGTGTGGCTTGCCTAGCTAGCAAGTCATACATGTTTTTCGTGGAACCAAACTGCGTTCTAAGGTTATAAATGTTTTGTGGAACCAATATGTGTTCTGATTGTTACTTGAAAACTCTATGAATTCACTCAACCATTGTGTTGACGTTTTTAAGCATGTATCTCAGTTTTGGTGCTTATGATGGCTTGGATGGGATGGAACGCGGATATCGAAGGACACGGACTTGGTGAAAATTTTGTTAATTCAATAAAGGAAATTTTAAGAAAATGAGTCGTGTTGTGACTTATTAGAATTATGTTTTCTAAACTAGTTTGGGACCTTGTAATTCTGATTCTTTTTAAATAAATCGAATGAGATTTTGTTTTATAAACATATCATTTGGTCGTTTACTGTGACTCGTGTGCATGTATTATGAAGTAGCAGCCCAAAGTGATATTCCCTGAGTTGTAAATTTGGGGGTGTTACAATTAGAATGAGGAACTTCCCTGATATGTTGCTCGAGATTATTCTTCAATTTGAGTTTTTGAGCAAAAGTGTGTTGAATAGGTGTTAGAATGCCTGTTAGAGTTCAACACATGCGTCTTTTTCAGAATATACCATATGTTGATTTCCTTACAGCAAGGTC
>BQNB010076071.1:544-31265 GCA_026074375.1 Tanacetum coccineum | reverse complement strand
CAAAAATTTGATCCGTCTTTAATAATATATATATAATATAAGCAAATCGGCAAATCACTCTTGTGAAAGAGTAATAAGATAATTACTAATAAAATATATTTTCGGAAAGTATTGATGAGAAAATTACTCTTAGGAAAGCATAAAGTTCAAATCGTTCCCAAGTCGTTTTCCTAACGAAGCGTGAATATTGAAAATCTTGTTTCGGTTCGTGATCGCGTGCTTGAATATTCGATATTTTGGATTTTGAATTCTAAAACTAATTACGCAAAGGGAAAGCACATAAAGGCACGCTAATCTAGGAACAAAGGCAATTTAAAATTCTAACGACATTTAAAAACAATTAAAAACAAACTAAAATTTAATAACTAATTAACTAAAAATGACAAATTAAAAATTCAAAATGCAAATTTCTTAAACTAAAATGAATTAAACTATTTTTTTAATAACAGAAAATATTTTTTTAATTTTTAAAACTAATTAAAACTATTTTTAAAGCTAAATATTACTAAAAACTAAACTAAAAATACTAAATTTAATCCTAGAAATTTGAGAAAATTTATAAAAATACTAGACACTATATCTGAAGTTTACAAAGAAAAACGACTCAAAAAGCTACACCCAATAAGCTGGGAAAATTCAAATAAGCTGATTAAGCTTAAAAACTAAACATGCTTAAGAAATAAATGAAAGAAAGCTATAACGAAAAAGTCCCAAGGGCGCAGTAGTTAAGGTGTGTGTGTGTGTTGCGTGGGGAAGGTCACAGGTTCGAGTCCTGTCCAGATCGTTATATTTTAAATATAGAAAAAGAAAAGATATAGAAAAAGAAAAGGATTCTTTTCGTGAGATAGTTGGAAATTCCTATAACATAATAAATCAATGGCTTTTGCGAAAAGAGGAAGACATTTTTTCGCTTAGATTTCAAAGCTGCATTATAAATCATGTAAAAAATCGAATAAACTAAATAGAGAAAAGCCGACTATCGGAATCGAACCGATGACCATCGCATTACAAATGCGATGCTCTAACCTCTGAGCTAAGCAGGCTCGCATAACATAAATTCGAATGCATAGGAATTCCGTAAACTCTTAGAATCTTTCCTATTAACTATTTGAATTCTTGGCTATTCATATTCGCTATTCATAATATATATATTTATTTAATTAAATAATCAATCGAATTTCAAATAACTGTTAAATATTATAGAACATAACGATTAATCTAGCGATATAGAACCAGTCATAAAAAAAAAAAGGAATCGATCGTTCAAGTATTCAAAATGGAATGGCGAAATGAGTGGAAGAGAGACAGATGTATAGGGTATGTATCCACCTATATTGAATTGCGGATACAGAACTGATAAAATCGTTTTTGATTGGACCGAATAAGAGCCTCCTATACAAAAAGAAGATAGACAAGAAATCAAAGACAAAGAGGAGAAAACACTTTTTCGAGACAGGAATCGGCATCTATCTAATGAATTCAACGGTTCCGTTATAAATGAAAGAAATAAAGGAAAGAAATAAAGGGACGGGATCATAATGAGATTTTCATCTCAAAAAGGGGGATATGGCGAAATAGGTAGACGCTACGGACTTAATTGGATTGAGCCTTGGTATGGAAACTTACTAAGTGATAACTTTCAAATTCAGAGAAACCCTGGAATTAAGAAAAATGGGCAATCCTGAGCCAAATCACGTTTTCCGAAAACAAACAAAGGTTCAGAAAGCGAAAAGAAAAAAAAAGATAGGTGCAGAGACTCGATGGAAGCTGTTCTAACGAATGGAGTTGATTGTCTTACATTGGTAGAGGAATCCTTCTATCGAAACTTCAGAAAAGATGAAGGATAAACCTGTATACATAATACAGAATTGAAGAAAGAATCAATCAAATATTCATTGATCAAAGATTCACTCCATAATCTGATAGATCTTTTGAAGAACTGATTAATCGGACGAGAATAAAGATAGAGTCCCGTTCTACATGTCAATACTGGCAACAATGAAATTTATAGTAATAGGAAAATCCGTCGATTTCAAAAATCATGAGGGTTCAAGTCCCTCTATCCCCAAAAAGACCGTTTGACTCCCTAATTCTTTATTGTATCCTTTTGATTTATCTTGTTTTTCGTTAGCGGTTCAAAATTCCTTATCTTTCCCATTCACTACTCTTTATACAATTATACAAAAGGATCTGAGCGGAAAAGCTGTTCTCTTATCACATCACACGGGATATATATGATACATGTACAAATGAACATCTTTGAGCAAGGAATCCCCGTGTGAATGATTCACGATCGATATTTTTATTCATACTGAAGTTATTCTTTTGCCAAATTATAGGACCTGGACGAGGCTTTGTAATACCCTTTCAATTGACATAGACCCACGTTGTCTAGTAAAATGAAAATGAGGATGCGACATCAGGAATAGTTGGGATAGCTCAGTTGGTAGAGCAGAGGACTGAAAATCCTCGTGTCACCAGTTCAAATCTGGTTCCTGACACACGATTAATTTGTATGAGTCTCTATTCTACTAATTGATATGAATACATATTCATTAAGACTATAGATAATAATACATATTATCCATCTCGGTCTTTAGAGATATACCTTTTTATAGAGGCGGAAAGAGTTTATTATACAATACATACAAATACAATACATACAAATACAAAGTATGTAAAAAAAATGAGTTCGATTTTCGCTTCTTTTTGATTTATCCTCTGGTTGAAAAAGAATGTTAATACTTCATACACATATACATATTCGAAGGTTAAGGTTGAAACATTCAATAGAGTAGGTAAAGGATGCCAATAAACAAGATTCAGTTCAGATACTGTAAAATAAAAAAATCCGATTTCTTTTCAGTTATTTGTATTTTCCTTTATATTCCATTTTGCATTTCCTCCTACATTACACGACTTTCTAGATTCCCCCGAAGTGATGTGTGCAGTCCAAAGTTGATGCTGCAGAATTCATTTGGTTCCTCCTATCGACTTGGCTCATCCAAAAAAAAGTATTTTCAAAATTTTAGAATCCCAATGAATCACTAATTTTAGTGTATTTTTTTTAGTCTATACATAATAAAAATACAAACCATAATACAAATGAGACTTCAATTACTCTGTTTAATCTATAATCTAGAATAGAACCTTGAATCTATAGAATTGTAGAAGTGAAGATTGGTTTTTTAGCATTCAATGAGCATCTTGTATTTCATAAAAATTGGGAGCAATATAATCCTTACGTAAAGGCCATCCTATCTAACTTTTAGGCATTAAGATACGTTTCAAACGTGGATGATTATCATAGTAGATTCCCAACATATCATAAGATTCCTGTTCTTGAATCCACGCTTTTCCAAACCCAGAAAACAGACGGAATTCTAGGATCCCTCCTCGAGGCAAATACTTTTATGCATACCTCTTCTGGTTAATCCACACCATACTCTATTCTAGTAAGATGATACACACTAGCTAATAGTCCGCCTGGTGCTACATCATAGGTACATTGGGAGCGGAGATAATTTTAACCATATACATATAAAATGACAGCAATAGAATGCCAATCCCCGGGTTTTATTTGTAAAGTCTCTATTTCTTGGTAATCAAAGCCCAAAGATCTATGAATTAGCCCATGCTTAACTAGCCAAGAAGACAAATTACCCTGCATCTTTTTTCTCTCTCCCGCATTTTTTTGTATAAGTATTTCAGATTTACGATGAAATTTTTGAAGATTGAGCCTCGACTTTTTATTCTGTGCAAAGGATCCTGTTTAATTTACTAATTCGTGGGAAGATACTGGCACTCCTTATAGAGAACTAGGTCGTTTTCAAAACCTTAGACTATAACCGTTTTTCGAAAAAGTTTAAGAGTCCTTCACCATTGTCTGATATCCGCGCGCGCTTGCTCCTAGGTAACTTATATGCTCCTTTTTGCATCCTTATTGCTATTATATTAATAAAGAATATACAATGATGGGTTATTATTTTGCTCTCATACGTCTATCTTATGACGTCATATTATTTTCTTTATATCGGTCGGTAATATGTATGCTGACCATTCCGATTATCGCGTACTTCCTGTTTTCTTATTTTCTCCCTCGAACGTCAATACTAGTATTATATATGGATACTCATACATATATGAGCTACTCTCCTCTCAAATTCTTATGCGTATCTTCGGGATCATCGCCATCTATATATAATAGTAATTCATATAAGTGTTGACTATTTATGGTTACTTTCGGCTTTTTTTGGAACTTTCGAGTAAAGTTGGTATTTTAATGGGAAATTTTTTGCTTAAATCCTACTGTATCTTTTCATTAATGAATAGGCTAATATGTTAGGTCCTAATGGCGAGTTGGATGGGTTACCAACTCCTCCGGATGAGGGAGTTATGGCCGTTTTACGATTGCTAGTCAAATCTGGAACATCGTTTGGAAAACGAGTTAAACTCTAGGTTAATACTCTAAAATGTAGGATAGGAAAGCTAATCTCAGTAGTATACATCTTAATCTAACTTCTCCAAGTGGATTCACTTTAATAGCTATCACGGTTTGGAAAATACGTCAAAATTAGTGTTTGGTAGGAAAACTTGGGACTGCTGCAGACCAGCAGTATAAATGGGTTAATTGCAGCAAACTTTTGGCCTAAGAAGGTCTGGATTATTTGATGGGGTTGTAGAAATAAGTTCAAGGTACATGTGTCGAATTGGATAGAGCCATATCTCCTCCGGATGAGTGAGATATGACCGATTTACGGAAACTAGTCAGTTCTGAACTACTGTTTGAAAAAGGGATTTAACTCCAGATTTTTGCACTAAAGTGTTGGGTTTTTAAAACATGGTTAAACACTAGACATCATAAGCTTTCATCTCTCTTTGGATTCAACTTGATTGCTATTATAGAATAGGATTTATGGCCAAAACCGTAAGCGTTAGAAATTCAGCGAACTTTCTGTTTTGAGTTATGATTAGTAAAAACTCATTTCCCGTGGATTGGTAAATGGTTTGATTAAAAGGCCTAATGTTCTGGAAACTAGACTTAAGTATCTTTCCAGGGGTGAAAGCCCCATCCTTGTATCTTTTATAGGTTAAGAGATATGGTCTTGTAAAGTTGACTAAAAATTCAGCAACATAGTTTTACGCCTTTTCTTGAGAAATAAAAGTGCGGCCACATAGTAATAAGATAAGAATCGCTAAGCGAGACTTAGTAGACACTTAATGTAGTATAAGTGCAGGTTGTATACCAATTTGGGGATAAAAATACTTCGGTTAAGTTATAATGCAATGCCATGCATATCTCGGAAACATATCTCGTGTTCATTCGATCTATTCTTACGTATCAATCTTCTTTATCATTCTAAGCCACGTCACATCTTTTAGGTTGTGCTTAGACGCTTCTCACTCATCCGATGATTCATCTACTTCTGGACTTCATCACTCCTCGGTGAGTTCATAGCCCCATCTTTTCTTCTTTAATGGTTTTCATAACTATTTTCGGGGTGAGAATACATGCTTGTTTTACTAAGCAAAATTATTGATTCTATTTCATAAGCGTTACATGAATGTTTTTACTAAAGACTTTACTTGCTTTTTACATGATTTCTAAAACATGTTTGATAAATGGTTGTTTACTATTGAATTTATTAAAGCTTAAATTAATTACTAAATGATTTGAGATCATTGTTTATCTATTTACAAAACCGTAAGTTTTGAACATATACATGTTTTAAATTGGACACAAGTGCTTGAAGGGTATTCTTGACCCGTTATTGTGAATTATCATAGGAGTACCTATTGCTAAAGACCCTAATATCGTGAACCGTTAACTACCTGTAATGGGTAGACGCTAGTGTAATAAATAGTACTATAGGGTGACTCCCCGTCCGGGCTCTGAATCCTTTTGGAACACCTACTTTCAATCCATAATGGTAGCAAAATGTAATCCTTGACAGGTTATGTCTCCTTTCTAGCTTGACCTGCATTATCACTTGCTTTTGTACCTGCAAAACCATTAGACGGCGTACCTGCAACAATTAGCTTATAATTTATTATTCTTGTTAGTGCATCAATATCAAATAGCCAATCTGGTCCACTACCTACAACATTAGGTGTACTTTCACTAAACCTAATATGTAAGTTTTCTTCCACTATCCGTGTTCTACTATTGAATACTCTAAAGGATTTACTATTCAAAGAGTATCCACCAAAGAAACCTTCATCAGCCTTACCATCAAATTTGCCTAAGTGATCTATGATTATAAGAATGGTAACATGACACCTAAATGGTCTCATAAAACTTAAATTTGGTGTTTAACCATGAAAAAGTTCATATGGGGTCTTGTTATGAGGCTTAACTACTAACTCTATTTTGCACATAGCAAGCAGTATTAACTGCTTCTGCCTAAAAAGTAGTTGGCAACTTAGAATCAGCTAGCATATTCCTAGCAGCCTCAATTAGTGTCCTATTCCTCCTCTCAGCAACTCTATTTTGTTGAGGAGTTCTAACTACACTAAATTGTCACAAAATACCCTTCATCTTACAAAACTAATTCATTTCTCTGTGATCTATTATCACATCTAATCACCTAAACCTTGTGATCTATTAGATTTTCTATCCCAGTTATAAAGGACTTAAGAATGCCACTAGTCTCATCCTTAGTAGCTAGAAAGAAAACCCATGTAAACCTACTGTAATCATCTGTGACAACTAGGCAATACATTTTCTTTATAAGGCTTTTTACAAAGTTGGACCAAACAAATCCATATGCAACAAATATAAAGGAAGACTAATTGAGTTCTCTGTTTTGGACTTACAAGAGGCTTTATGCTATTTTCCCTTTTGACAAGCAACACAGGTTTGATCATTTTCAAAAAGTTTGGAAGGTAAACCTCTTACAAGATTTCCCTTTACTAATTTATTCATGGTTTTAAAATTTAAGTGACTTAGCCTTCTATGCTAAAGTTTAGATTCGTCAGATGTGGCTTTTGCAAAAAGGCAAGTTAAACCTCCTTTAGGAACTATGTTCTTTAAATCAACACTATACATATGGTTCTCTCTAGGAACTCTAAGTAAAACTTCACTTTCATCAATTAACTTAAAGTTTGGAGATAAAACAATACATTCAGTGTCATTAAAAAGAACACTATTCTTTTTAGCACACATTTTCTTAAACATTAAAGAGATTAAACTTTAACTCACTCACAAAATATACATTTTTAAAATCTAGATTACCAGTTTTAATGGTACCTTTTCCTATGATTTTCACTCCTTTGGGATTCTCTTCAAAAGCAACATATCCTCTATCTATCTCTTCATAGTTTGTAAGATGGGACATGTTTCCTGTCATGTGCCTTGAGCATCCACTATCAATCACTCCTTTATCTTGTAAATCTATTTGTGGATTGCCCTGCACATTAGATAGGAAAATTAGTTTCTTTTGGGGACCTAAACCATCACGGACTTGGATCTGCCTTGTGCATCAATATAATCAAACTTTTTTAGGATGATTGATGCACTGTTGTGTTTAGAAACATGGTCTAAAAGTATATGCTTTGGTTTCCAAACCCAACAAGCTGAGGCCTTAACAACATTAACATTATTAAAATGTTTATCCCTAACAGTATTAACCCTTTGATTAATATTACTATTTTTAAATGTTGTGTTCTTATGAATGCCTCTTAACGGTTGAATGTGCTGTTTTAGAAAGATATGACATTGGTCTAGCAGCATTCACTGTTGTTTGTGATGTTGAGAACAGTATTATACTTGTCTAAAGTGCTGTATTAACTATACTGCTGTTTTTTGAAAGAATATTTAGTTCTTTTTAGCACAGGGGTGAGTCTTTTTAGCAAAGTTTTGATGATTCACCCTTTGAGCATTGTTCCAAACAGGTTTTACCATCCTTTGATTTTGAAACTGTTTTTGATGGTAATTGCAATCAACCTGCAAATGATCAAAGCTTCCACACACATAACAGGCCTTATTAAACATCTCAAAATTGCTTCCTAGTTTTTGAGACATCATATTGTTCTAATTTCTTTGATTGCCTCTTGGACTGTGAGTGTTTTGCCTATGTTGCTCAACTTGTTTAACAGTTTTCCTAGCAGTTTTTTCTTGTTGTTTAGATTTGACAAACTCTTTCTTAACAATACTAGGCCTAACTGTTTTCTTTTCAATTTTAGGCTGAGACACATCCTCTTCCTCATCATCTGACACCCATTCTTCAATACTTGGGGCGTCATCATACTTTCTAACTACCTTAGGCTCTTCTTTACTAGATATAGCTTTAGAGTTCTCAATTACAGGCTCATTAACAAACTCATCTAAACCAGTAAAAGACAAGTCAAGTGTTGGAGGCATAAAATTTCCTATGCAGGGAGGTGGTACTGCATTATAATTTTCATGGCCTAAACCTTTCTTTCAATTGTCAACTATCTAACACTCTATGAGTTTGTTTACACTTTTAGATGCATGTTCAAATTTATCTACATTAAGTTGAATGCTATCCTTTTCTTTTTGAACTATGTCAAGGTTTTTCCTAAGCTCTCTAATAGTTATTTCTCCTATGTGAATTTCAAATTTTAAGCCTTTAATATCTTGTGAATAAATAGACTTACTTGCTTTATAAACTTCAAGTTTTTCTTCCACGGACTTTAAACCTGTCTTATAACCTAGAACCATTAACTCAGATTTATTTAAATCTTTTAATAGTTAATCATTTTGAGATTTAAGAAGTTCAACAATTTCCAAATAAGATTTTGAACAAACAGAATCATTGGATACCTCTGAGTTAGGACTTGAAGATGAGAAAGTCATGAGTGCATAATTAAGCCCTTCCTCTGCCTGATCACTCCAGTTATATCCACCAAGACCATCACATGACACCAAAGTTGTGGAAGTAGATGTTTCCATAGGCACATTCCTTCTTGAGCTTTCCTTGTTCTTGTTGTCTTGATTTCTTGGAGCTCTGCACTCCCTATCAAAATGTCCCTTCTTATGGAAGCTGTAACACTCTACTTTGGACTTATCAAAACTAATAGTCTCATTGCCATTAATAGTAAGCTTCCTTCCTATATTCTTCAAAACCTTCTTTCCCTCATAGTCAACATGGCCATTTGCCATCTCAAATCCATCTCTTCTATGTCATATGGAAGAATTTGTTGCAAGTCCTCATGTACAAGTTGACGACTATTTGGTTGACTAGCAAAAAATGCACAAATAACAGCATCACTCAAGTTATCAATATTTGTAAAGTTAGAAGCATTAACTTGAGTGCTAGCAATAGAAACTTCATGAGCAGTATTAACTGCTTGAGTAGTATTAACTGCTCCATTAGTGCTACTAGTGTTGTTATTTGAAGAGGACACAAAAGCCATGTTCTGAGTGCTTGAGCTTGAGCTAGACATCCCTTTAACTTCTGGTTCATACACCTTGAGGTTGTTGTAGAGATCAACCATGCTCAATGTATCCAAATCAGCTTTATTCCTCCACACAACAGCATGTGTGTTCCACTCAGGTGACAAACTTCTTAATAACTTTTGATTAACATCTTCTTGTGAAAGCTTTTCATCCAAAAGCTCTAACTGACTCACAAGCGTTTGAAGCCTATCAAAAGTTTGATCAAGCATCTCTGGGCTTGGAGCAGTGAAGTTTTTATATTGCTGCTTTAAGAGATTCCTTTGAGTTTTTTTTGTAGCTGCATTCCTACCAAATCTCTTTTCAACAGCTTTCAACAACTTCTTAGCATCCTTTATAGAGTTAAACTTTAACTGATGTTCATCATTAAAGTACTTCTAGCTTTCACCTCTAATCTTCTCTGAGCCTTTTCTTTAGCAGTTGTAATAGGCATCACTGTCACAACACCTTCCACAGTTGTTGTTTTTGGCAAGGTTGCACCATTCTCTATGACTTCCCACAGTGCATAGTCTATCATCTGGATATATTGTTCAATCATTATCCTTCATATCTCTTACTCACCAGGTTTAAGCATGAGAACTGTTGAATGCAAGCCACCATTTGATGCAGAATCTGATCCATACTTTTATAAAAAAGATCTTGTGTATAAAAACAAAGTTCTCTTTTATAGCTTCTTTAACCAGCTCTAATACCACTGTTGATCCCCACTTTCAATAGATCGTATTCCTTAAGCTAGAGTTAAGGAATAGTTATATTAGAAAATCTAACACAACTATAGTAGAAAAACTTTGTTGAATGTATTAAAGATTATCGGAAATCAAATCTTTAATATTAAAAAATTATCATGAAACAGTAACATCAATGAACATACATCAAAAAAATAAGCTCCAATATTATTAATGATAATAATACGAATACTCTCCAAGTATTAGGGTTACAAATACCTTGAAGCTATAAATTATACGTCTATTTGTATATTTTGGTTTTGGTTTTGTACATCAAACTTTATGCCCTAGGACCTCCTTTTGTACACCAAAGTAGTCCCAGTCGCTTACAATACTTTCTTAAGTATCTAAAAACTTTCAAAAATCACTAATACATATCATCATAAAGCAGTACAAACTAGCAGCATTAACTTGATATTCACTAGCAGTAGTAACTTCAAGCATATTTTCACTAGCAGCAATAACTTTAGTTGACCAGTCTTAACTTTGCACTAGCAGTAGTAACTACTTAGCATATTTTCTTTAAAGTTCATCAGCAACACTAATATTTACTAGCAGTACTAACTGTGTACTAGTAGTAGTAAACACTTAGCATATTTTCTTTAAAGTTCATGAGCAGCACTAACTTCAGCTGAGCAGCATTAACACAAACATGAGCAGCAGTAATTCAAACAACGTCAAGAAGACTTTTAATCCCAACAATCCTCCCCTAAACTTGATTTTCTTCTTTAAAATCATCAAGTTTCTTCATTTAAAGCTTCATCAACACCAGGAGGATGCTTCCAAACACTTCTTTACTTCTTAAGCTGTTTTATGATGAATTTAAGAAGCTGATAAGCCATTTCACTTTCATAATCAATCATAAGCTTCTTTTCCAACATCATTGTAAGTGTAGATGGTGTAAGATGATACTTCTTCTCTACCAACATATAAATCTGCATATCTTGCATCCTCAAGAAATGTTCTCCACAGGAGTCATACAGCTTCCAACTCAACACTTTGTAGTCTTGTTGATTCCTCCATACTTTATCTTCTACATGTGGTTCAAACATTGTTTTCAAATCACCCTATAATATCAAATCCAAGTGTTCCACTAGTCTTGTTTACTCATATTTAGCTTTTACCAACTTGTACAAAGTTTCCAAATCTTCCATGTTAAAACTTTTAAGCATGTGACTAAAGATCATGTACATTTGAGACTTTCCATTAGCTCTCATTATTTGATAATAGCTTTTTCTTCCTTCTTTATGAATCTTCCAGTCAACAATACTTGGAGACTTAACAGCCAAAGGAATAGCATCAATTGCTACTTCTTTTTCATCTGGAATGATTTCCATTAACTTTTTAATCTCTGTTGTTTCTTTCTCATCTTCCACCTTTTGCTTCTTTGTAATCTCTTGTACCAGCTCTGTTTATGCTCTCTTTTCTTTGCCTTCCACCAACTATGTTCTAAAGTCTTCAAATGATGATGAGGAAGGGCCACCTAGTAGAGATGACAGAGTGCATCAAAAGATGATGGTGCTATCACAGACCATACTTGAGATGATAGGGAACACTCTGTAACTTCTATAGGTGATCAAAGTCAATCTGAGGGCAGTGTTGGCTCTAACTTAGAGGTTCCTATTTTTTTTAAATGATTTGCCTAATGTTGCAGAGGAAGTTGGTCCTAGAAGGTATCAAAGACCTTCTAAATTACTTGCTAAGCTGAATGAATTTGTGTTAGATAATAAAGTTAAGTATGGTTTAAATAGGTATGCTAATCACTTTGTGTTAAGTCCTGAGAATTTATGCTTTGTGTCTAATCTGAATAAGTGCAGTGAGCATTCTTCATGAGGAGGCTTTTATAGATGTTAATTGGGTGAATGCAATGAATGATGAAATACATGCTCTATATGAAAATAAGACTTGGTTTATGACTGATCTTTTAATTGGTAGAAAACCAAATGGTTGTAAGTGGATTTTTAGGATTAAGTACAAGTTCGATGATGATATTGAGAGGTACAAAGCTAGATTAGTAGCTAAAGTGTTTAGTAAAAAAGAGGGTATTGATTATGAGGAAACTTTTAGTCATGTGGTTAAAATGAGCACTATTAGATGCTCGATAAATCTTGTAGTCTAAAAAGGTTAGAAGGTTTATCAAACGGATGTTAATAATGCCTTTATTTATGAGGATTTAAATGAGGAAGCTTACATGATACCTCCTCACGGGTTTTTAAAAAATGGTGAAACAAAAGTGTGTGAACTAGAAAAATCTTTATATGGTATAAAGCAAGCTCCTAGACAATGAAATCATAAGTTTTTTGAAGCTTTGCTTGAAGCAGGTTTTATTCTGTCTAAAAATGATCATTCCTTATTTATTAAGAATACAGGAGATGTATCTTTAAATCTTCTGGTGTATGTTGATGACTTGATTATTACAGGTAGTGATGTTAATGAAATTGAAAATTTTAAAAGTTTATTGAATGAAAAGTTTAAGATCAAAGACTTGGATGAACTAAAATATTTTCTTTGAATTTATGTTTTAAAAACCAAAACAGGTTTGTGTTTGAGCCAGAGAAAAAATTGTCTTGAGTTACTGCATGAGTTTGGTTTATTGGCATGCAGATCAGCTATGACACCTTTGCCTGAGAACATTGTTCTTAGTCATAAAGAGTCAGATTCTGATAAATTGCTTTTAAACATTACCAATTATTAAAAGTTGGTTGGAAAGCTGATTTATTTGACTCATACTAGACATGATATATCTTACTCAGTTCACTGTCTAAGTCATCATATGCATGCTCCTTTAAAGTCACACATTGATATTGCTTTAAGGGTTCTTAAGTATTTGAAGCTTGCACCAGGTCTTGGTGATGAATTTTCTAAAAGGAAAAGTGAATATTATTAGTGCTTTTTCTAACTCTGATTGGGCAAAATGTCCTGTAAACAGATTATCAGTTTTTGGTTATTGTGTTTTTGTAAATGGTAATCTTGTTTCTTGGGAGAGTAAAAGGCAAGCTACTCTTTCTAAGTCATAAGCTGAAGCTGAGTATAGGTGTATGGCCTTTACCACATGTGAGATTATATGGATTGTGAAAATCTTGGGAGATTATGGTATGAATGATTTAGTTCCTATGGATTTGTACGGTGATAACAAATCATCTATACAAATTGCAGCAAATCTTGTTATGCATGAGAAAACAAAACACTTTGATATTGATGTTCATTTGGTAAGGGAAAATGTTGCTAGTGGTTTGATTAAAACTATAAAAGTTGATTCTAAGTCTCAAGTTACTAATATCTTTACTAAGGCTCTTGGGACTGCACAACATCCTTTTTTGGTAAAAAACTGGGTTTGTTGGACATGTTTGTTTCATAAGTTTAAGGAAGGGTGTTGTTAGGATTAAAAAGTGTCAATTATTGATACTTAGTGGTTTATTTATGTTATAAATAGTTTAGTTTATGTTCATTTTAAAAATGTAATAAGAATTAGTGAGATTAAGTATAAAAATATCTCACTAGTTACACTTAGGAATGGTAGGTTAGAAAGTATTTAGGATAGAGATCCCATCTCTATAAATACCCCTTCATTAGTGAAGGGGAATTAAGCTTGACAAATTGTAACTCACTTTCCCTCTCATTTCTATCTTTTATAAAAGTTGAAATTGTGAAAGTCTTGCTTCCTCTCTTACTATCTATACTATTCTCAAATTGTATTTAAGTGTGATTCAATACTTTATCGACCTAACAAGTGGTATCATACGCCAATAGAGTTTTAAGAGTGATCTACTAGTGACATTCAGTTTGTTTATACGATAGGATGATCGAGTTTGTTGCGTGACGTGACCGAGTTTATGGATTCGTGATCATTTTTTGTTGTATTTATGTTACATAGTGTTGAAGACGTGACCGTGATCTTTTACGAGTTCAATTTTGGTTGTATTTCGTATTGTATTATCTTGTAATCGAGTTTTATTTGTTGTGTATCATCCAATTTCGGTTATATTGATATTGTGATTGTGTGAGTATTACATTTTCGGTTATATGAAAAGTGTATGTGGTAGTGTTTATCATTTTTGGTTTTATCGAAATTGATAAAATAGGTGTGTTACACAATTTCGGTTACATCAAAATTACGTATTAGAGGTTTCTACATTTTCGGTTAAGAGCAAAAATGTTTTCATTCAACCGACCTTGATCACATTTATGGTTATTTTGTATTGTGTATCATTTTTGGTTGATACTTGATAATACTTGCACATTTTCGATTCTATCGAACTTGTGGTTACACACTTTCAACTTTACTTAAAAAGTTTATATTCAATCAACATTGATCATTTACGGTTTTATCGTATTTTGATTCATTTTTGGTTGATACTTTTGATAACTATACGATTTTCGGTTAATAGGGATAAAATTGGTTAAGTAGCTAAATATCGTAGGAATCACATCATTTTTGGTCTTCTAATTGTTTTTCATTGAAATTGTAAGAATGGTATAATATCGATTGGGATATAGTGTTACTAAGTATTGATCAAAATTGAAAGATATAGCCGAGTTGTGTTTTTTATCTGAGAATAGTAGTTACCGAGAAAGGATTGTCCGAGATCAAGTTTCTCCTCGATAACAGTCTTGTCCTAGAAAGCCTTGAAGAGAATAGTGTGGTTTGATATCGGTTAATACTGGGTGATTTTCGATGGTGTTTTTGGTTGAGAATTAGGTGATTTTCAGTTCTCAAAACGATAATAGCTGAATTTCGATTGGATTTTGATTTCCGTGATATCTGAATACTTGTTGGTTTTTAATTTCAAATAAAAATCATTTTCTGTTGGATTACAATTCTGTGGGATTTTGAATTTCGGTTAACAAAGCATTTTTTGTTGATTGGAAATTCTGTGGGATTTGAATTCTGGCAAAGAATAATTTCGGTTGAGACAAGTTTATTTGTTGTTTACACACGATACAAGGCAACATTTGATTGTGATAGAGTATATGTGAACCGTTGTAGTCGATAAACGCTTTTAGTTCATTAGAAATATTTCACAAGTAGAACTCAATTTCGTCTAAAAATATCCATTTATTATTTCACATACAATGTCGAATACGAGTGCACATCAGCAGGCGCTTATAGAAGTTGGGTCTGAAACTCATCCTCCTATGCTTGAAAGAGGAAGTTATGTACCATGGTCAAGTAGATCTCGGAGTTACATTGACCGAAATAGGGAGACAAGAAAGTTTCTTAATCATTCGATTGATAAAGGTCCGTATCAAATGAAAGAGATACCACCTACCGATACTCAACCTGCAAAGACTCAAACTGAAGATGATCTTACGGGTGATGATTTGAAACAGTATGAGGCAGATATTGAAGCAATGAACTTGATTCTTATTTCCATACCAACTGACATTTAAAATTCTATGGATACGTGTGAAAATGCAAGAGATATGTGGAATAAAGTGAAACGATTGATGCAGGGCACTGAGTTGAGTCAGATTGAAAGGGAGTCAAGATTTGTTAAAAAGTTTGATCAATTCACTGTTGAAGCTGGAGAATCTCTTTCGTCTGTGTATAATCGCTTCTCACTACGCATCAATGACATGAGCAGATTCAAAGTCACACCTAAAAATGTCACAATCAATAATAAGTTTTTGAAATTGTTTACAGCTTGAATGGTATAAATATGTTACAAATGTTCGTTTGGAAAAAGATCTAAAAAGCGATACATATGATATGTTATGTGATCATCTTCGACAGTGTGAAAAACTTGCCATTGCTTCAAGAGCAAAAAGGGAAGCAAAGACACATGACCCTCTGGCCTTATTTGCAAACACTCATGCAAGTTCCTCATCATCTCGTTCTATTATGTCACACATCCTCCGTCTATAGTTGATTATGATGATGATTACCAAAGAGATGAAATTTGTGATGATCAAGAAGACAGTCTCACTACTGCAATGATGCTCCTTGCTTGTGGAATCACACAACGCTATTCTACACCAACAAACAATCGTCTTCGCACTTCTTCAAAAACAAGAAATCAAGTTGTTGTGCAAGCTGATAGAGTGAATATTCAAACAGAAATGTTGGTAATGGTGGTTGATTTGGAAGAAGGTCATCAAATTCTCATGGGGAGTTTGTTGAGAGTGAAAATGTATAGGAGACCGTGAATGGAAATGTACAAAGAACTCTACGAACTTATTCGTGATGAAATGCTTTAAATGTTTAGTGCTACAACTACAATGCTAAAGGTCACTATGCACGAGAATTTCCAAAGCCAATAGTTTGAGATTCTAAGTACTTCATAGAACAAATGCTGCTTGCAAAGAAGGATGAAGCTGCGGTTATTCTTTCTGATGAACGGAATGACTTTCTTCTCGCTAATGCTACTCAGATGGAAGAACTCGAAGAATTGAGTGTGGACATATGCATGATGGACGGAATTCAAAAGGCATATAGTGATTCTAAAGATGGGCCAAGCTATGATTTTGCATTCTTTAGTGAGGTACAAAATCCATCGATAAGTTTCATGAATCAATTAATCTCCCAAAGTGATCATGAACAAACATAACATGAGCAACATGATATTATTAACTCTACAATTGGTAATGATCAAATTAATAGTGATATTATATTTGATGATCTAAATGTAGAAGTTAATGATGGAGAAGTTAAACACGATAACAATGCTCATGATGCACAAGATAATGTATAACAACCCACAATTTTACTCAATGTAATTTCCACCTATTATATTAAAGACAACCATTTTCACGGAAATATTTTTGTTTTATTCCATCCATTATGCAACGTAACTTACATTTCCAAAGTAAACGAGCTCACGCAACTACAAATGCCAATTATATCTATGTTTATATCAAGTAAACGTTATAATATGTCAAGCAATATGTTCTAATATCCATTTTTACCACATACATTATCTATTTAACGTACCATCCATACGTTTAATATAAAATGAACTTTATACGTTAACGTTTATATCAAAACCCCGACTACATGTAAAGTTTCCATACAATGCAAATGTACAAAACTTATAAGGATTATGTACAAGTTACCAATACATAATTTTCGAATAACCTTTCCCTCTAAAACCGTAGTACAACTCCTTTAAAGCCTTAGGTACAACTCGGCAATGCACGAATTAAACTTAAGCCATTTCCCTCCAAACTAATATACACCATTCGTACCACCCTTTAAGCCTAAGTTACTACTCTCCTAAGCAACACATTTAAATTAAATCTTCCCTCCATTCTACCTCATGCTCGCACAAACAAAACGAAACCCTAATCCTAATCTAAAACCATAAACAACACGATACCACCTTAACTAGTTTCTTAACTAAGTCCTAACCAAGCTAGCACCCTCCACCATGATCCACCACCTTTTCTACTACCTTTTCACCACCCTTGAGCCCCAAGTAAACACCTTGTCACCACCCTTGATCCCCAAGCAAACACCTTGTCACCACCTTGTCACCTTGCACCCCAAGTTGAATTCTTTGTCACCACATTGGTGATTTGAACCCTCACCTCTCTCCAACACCTTGCTAAGCTATGCCATAGCTTCCATTAGTCACCATGATAAGCTAGAACCCTAAAACTTGGCCAGCCCTCCTTCCCTTGCCCTATATATACTCGAACACACATACACATTCACAACACATAAATTTTAACAACCTCACTCACTTGTTCTTGACCTATTTCGAGCCTAAGAAGAGAAAGAGAAGAAGTATAAGCCATGAGAGAACCAAGGAGTAAGATAGAAAGGTTCTTGATTCATCTCCAAAAGTTACACAATCCATTCCAAGCCATTCAAACCATATTAAGCCCTAGTAAGTCATATAACTCGTTCAATAAGCTATTTATATATTTTAGATCATTTATAAGCTTTGATTAAGCCACTCGCTTAAGCCCTTGAACCCTAAGGTCATTCGTTGGATTTTCCTAAACCAAACGCACCCTTATTTGGCCTTAAAAGCCCATAAGCTATTTTGATAAGCCATCAGCCTTAAGCTATGGTAATAAGCTCAAAATCATCTTTTATAGTCATATGTAAAAATTCCTTGAACCAAACCCCAAAAGCTGTAAGCCCCCGGCTTATAATTTTAAAACCAAATGCACCCTTATTGGGCTAACGAGCCCATAAGCTCATTTTATAAGCTACAAGCTTATTAAATCCACAAAACTAACCTATTTCAGCTTATTGTGATAAGCTAAAATTTGCTAAATGAAATTAAGCTCAAAAATGCAAAGTATGTGAAATTTTGGACTAAAAACGCAAATCGTATTATGCATGAGGGGTATATATTGTAACTTTTGAAACTATTTAACTTTTGGGCCAAAAATGTAATTAACCTAAACTTAAAACCACAAGGACCTGTTTTGCCAACTTTTTAAAATAAGGTTAAAATATATAAAATTATATAAAGGGTTTAAATTGTACCCCCTCCGTCCCAATTTATTAGTCCCATTTTGACTTTCTAAAGTCTTTATTTTCCAACTTTGACCATAAATATTTTTGTTTGTATTATATAGTACTTGATGCAAAATATATGAATAGATTGGGTTATAAATGTATTTTCATTTGAATAATTTTTATCAAGTATTATATAACACAAATAAAAATATTTATAGTCAAAGTTAGAAAATAAAGACTTCAAAAAGTTAAAATGAGACTAATAAATTAGGACGGAGGGAGTAAAATATTTCATACCAAGGGTATATATTGCCGTTTTTGAATTCTTAAGGGTATAAAATGTAATATTTTATTAAATATATTTAAAAATTATAAGACTCGATTTTATTAAAACCCGACACATTTATCGTTCATTCATCGATCGAAACATTATAAATCAATTATGTTATATATTTAACATAATTTATCATCCACTAGCTTTTGAAGAAACTTAAAAAGATAAAATCTTATCATTTAAACTATAACGTATCACGTTACTAGGGAATTTCATGTGAGGGGCTTTCATTTGGGTAGACGTTTTGACGAGTTGCTGGATTTACGATTTAAAGTGTCCTAGCTCCTCAAACGTTTACTACATGACCTCTGGATTATGATAGCCCGAACAGTGATACGATATTTTCACAAGTTAATAAACCAAATTAATATTTACGTTAAACTTTATGAAATAAAGTTTTGAAATATAAAACTAAGACTTGACATATTACCCCAGGTTGCGTGACGAAGCCGTTTATTTCCATTTGAGTCACTTTTGACATCAATCAGATTTCCCTGTTAAGGTGAGTTCATAGTCCCACCTTTATATGTTTTTCCAAACCCCGTGGGGAGATACATGCTATAAACCATGAATACAAGTATTTTCCAACTGTATGCTATCCTGATATATTATTGCCTAAGTTACCTCCATTGCCTATATCCTTTATATCATGAACCATTAATCACTTGTGTGTGAACGCGAATATTATGGATAGATCTATCGGGGTTGACGAATCCCGTTTGTGTTTACTAGTGAGGTAACCAAGCGCACTATATTTGAGAATAATGGGTAATTTGGCAAATTACCTTTCCAGAAGGACATTCGTTCCTTAAATGTCATTGATATGACTTCCATGTTAACGTTTTGGTGTCATGAGCTTAGAGCAATAATATTGTTTTCTATGATAATTGTATTCGTTGCAATTATTACCTATTACATAAACTTGTATTCAACCATTATATTGCAAACCTGTGAATTTCACTCAACCTTTGTGTTGATCCTTTTGGCATGTTTATCTCAGGTAATTAAGCAAATCTAAGGCACGGAGTGGCATGGACTTGAAGACGTCCAAACTTGTTATCATTCAACCTTTATGTTTTAAATGTATTTTGGGACCTCCTTTTGTAAAACTCTGATATGTTAATGAATGATAACTAAATTTTCCAAAACGTCTCTTTTGAGTCGTTTTCTATGATTATGACTGTTGATTCATGAAGTAATACCCCCAATTTAGCTTCCGCTGCTATGTGAATTATCAGGGTGTTACAGATTGGTATCAGAGCTCATGAGTTATAGAGAACAAGGTTAAAACCTAAACTATAACTATTTTCCATCCAAGAAAGTCCTCCGTGCCACTACTTTTCCTGAATAGTATGTAAAGAGATTTGTTTAACAAATGATACATAACTATTATATAAATAACTTATGTTATTTTCCACTGGGTTGTTACAGAGTTATGTCTACATCCACCCACCCTATTATTATCCTATCTGATTCTGATGTTGAGGATGCTTTTTCCTCTACAAACACTCCTGATTATATCCCGGCTTCACCGGACTATTCCCCAGCCTCACCGGGAAACACCTCTTCTGACCCTTCAGAGAATTCATCTAAGGATCGTTCAGCCTCACTAACCATCTCACCCTTCCACGATGATCCGTATATGAAGGTCATGCAAGCATATAATGCTACTAATAATGAATCACCTATGCCACTACCACGAGCTCCTATTGCTACCACCATCACCACTATTTGATCCCCAAGATTTCTTTCTTCCCGAGGAGATTATGTCACCTCATAAACGAACTCGTTTCCTATCACCCTCCTCTACTGATTCTTCTGCCCCACATCATGTATTTGAGATTGGAGAGAGTTCTCATGTGACACGTCTGGAGCGCCATGAGGAACATATCAAGACTATTTTGAATCACTTAGATGAGCTCCCTCTTGAGCGCATTGAGCACATGGAAGATAAGATAGAAGGTCTTGGTAATGGTCGAGTAATCATACAGCGAGATTTTGACCAACTAGAAACCGAACTTCAAGAAGCCCGTACCCAGATTGCTGGATTTCAGAGAAAGTAAATGGGGCATGACGACGAGATTGTTCTTGCTTACGTCAGGATTGCTACTCTGGAAATGCTCATCGAGGATATCCAGGTTCGCCACCGATCAGATATGAAGAGTCTTCTGGACATGATCCATGAGCTCAAGAACCACAAGGGAGGACCACCAGACTACTAGACTAGATCCTTGTCATTTACAGCTTTTGTTTAGAATCCAACCACGGGATGTGTGGCATAAATATCGACACTTGTCAAATTTTGGTTATGTAAAATATGTAGACAAGTTATTTATGACATAATACAGTTGTGATTCTGTTATACCTCGCTGTTTCATGATACAGATTTATGTATGTCATGGTTGTCTATCCTATATCTTGTATTGTGATGACTCATATCTTTATGTATCCGGGATTACCATGGTTCTCTTACCATTCGGTTTTCTCGAACCTTTATACCCAGGTATCATGGATATGATTAATAATCAAGACATTGAGCATATGATTCCACCTACACCACCTAGAGACACTGAGCCTCTTGTTGGATCACCCATACCATTATCTCCATCTTCATCAGTAGGATCTTCATCACCGGTTAGGTCAACTACACCACCACCAGACTATCCCTTTGATGAGTCTATCTTTGCGGAGTTAGATAACTCGTTATGGATCATACCGCGACCACTAAAAAGTAAACCAGTCCCTGAGAAACCTAATAAGACAGATGCTTGTTAGAATGTCCATCTCTGGAAGTCTTAGATTCCAAAATTTTCTGTTATATTCTACAACGTAATATCAAAGGATGTGTATTTCTTTGTTAGAACTTGTATCAAATAAGTATCTATGTCAAATGATTTCAATATCACTATGTATGAAAATTTTGACAATAACTTATGATATGACTATATCATTATATGGATTCTTATTTTGTGTTGTCTTGTAAATGTTGATAGAATGGCTCCCAAGAGGACATTAACATCTGCAGCACTACCCATGACTCAGGCCTCCATCAAGAAACTAGTTGCTGATAGTGTTGCCACAGCTCTAGAAGCACAAGCTGCTACCATAGCAAATACTGATAATACCAATAGGAACACCGGACAGAGTGGAACTCCTATAGCAAGAAAATGTACCTACAAAGAGTTTATGTGCTGCCAACCCTTATATTTCATTGGTACAGAAGGGGCTGTTGGCCTCATTCGTTGGTGTGAACGAACTGAATCGGTATTTTCCCGTAGCAACTGTACCAAGGACAGCAAAGTGAAATTTTCTACTGGTACTCTAACTGAGCACGCCTTGTCCTGGTGGAATTCATTCGCACAACCTATTGGAATCAAGGAAGCCTACAAGATCACTTGGTTAGAATTGAAAAGACTCTTAACAAAGAAGTATTGTCTTTGAACCGAAGCCAAGAAAATGGAGGATGAATTTTACAATCGGACTGTAAAAGGGAATGATCTCAAGACTTACTTTAGAAGATTCTAGGAGTTAGCAGTCTTATGTCCAAATATGATATCAAATACTGAGAAACTTATGGAAGTCTTCATTGAGGGATTGCCCCAAAGTATTGAAGGAACCGTTACTGCTTCAAAGCCTCAAACTCTGGAGGAATCCACCAACATAGCCCATAGGCTAATGATTAGATACAAAAGCACAGTTCTGTGCAAGGAACCAATGATCATAAACAAAAGTTTTATGATAGAAGAAACACCACCGACAACAACAACTATCACAATACTCGCAACAACAACAATTACCAAAATAACCGTAACAACAACAATAGCAACCGCAAAAATGATCACCACCAACAGCAGAATAGAAGACAAGAAACTGTCAGGGCTTATGTTGCCACCCCAACTGAAAACAATAGGTATACTGGAAACCTTCCCTTATGTAAAAGATGCACCCTGCATCACACAGGACCTTGCACTCTCAAGTGTCAGACTTGCAACAAGTTGGGTCACCAGACCAAGAACTACAGAAACAAAGGGCTAGCCACTGGAAGCAACTTACAACCAGTATCAGTGACTTGTCATGCCTATGGGGAGAAAGGGCACTACAAAAATCAGTGCCCAAAAGCAAACAACAGTACCCATGGGAGAACATACATGCTGAGGGACAAGAATGCTCACCAAGACTCGAACATAGTCACAGGTACATTCCTTCTAAACCAACATATAACACCCTATGTTTTCAGGTCATATTACGATTTCACTCATTCCATTTTCCTTCTATTAATAACATTTTTACGTGTTTACTTTATTTTAAATCACCTAGTTAAACCCTAATAAGTAAAACTTAACCGAGGCTTTTATTTTTATCGTGAATAAGCCTATGCTTAAGCTAAAGACCTTAGTTAACATTTTTCTACGACTTAACTAATCAAAATCAAGTGTATGTCTTTCGCATCCTCTCACCACCACCTAGCTTTTAACTTAAAAGAATAAGCAAGCAAATTTTATATTTCTTCACTTGCTAAAATGATATACACAATAAAGATTACTAGGGCAATACATCTAATTCAAGAAACAAATAAATTCATTACAAACTAGCAAGAAAAATCGTGTGCTTCCACATTCCAACTTCTTATATGCGACTAGAAAAAGGAGTACATGAACCCATCTCACTATGACCCTAATATCCAATGTGTAAAGCCAAAATTCCCTTTTATAAAAACCCTCAAAGACCCACATGATATCTTGGCCTAGTTTTTCCCTTGCTTCTGTTTCCCATGATACACCAACAGTACTCACCTTTAAATTACTGTACTTTGACCATGTATAAGTCCCAAAAATCCTTTGCCTTATTTGAATCAACATACAAACGTGACCCACGAATGAAATACTATACATGCAATATTATTCAAGTATATAAAGCCTTGCATACTCCTTTGCAAACTCAGAGAAGGAAAAACATAGAAAATACAACACCATCAGGTTCATAACCATACTTCTTCACCTTGGGGTCTCCTTGTTCTTCTATCTTTGGTTTTTGACCCACATATAACACACAAACAGTACACCGTCACATTCATCATAAAACCCTAAACTCCAAGAAACCCTAACTAAGTTATTTGGTTTTACTTCTCCCTGTTAGTCGACCACATTAAGGCAGCAAATAAAGGTTCTTGGTCGTGATCATAAGGGGTGAAAATAGTCGCGGTTAGTAAATTATTTAGGGTGTTCGGTTTTGTATATGTGAGGGGTAAAATATTTATGCGCTAATCATCTCCGTTGGGCCAAGTTCTATACGCGTTCATCCCTACGTTTTCTATGAGCAATCACTCTCATTTATTTATCTACTATATGCTATTCTTGGGTATATGATGTGTGCTTGAAATCTGTTAAGAAACAAAACCCACTTTTATTACCTTCTGATGTATAACGAAATAACGAGTGAAACCCCATAAAAACTGTGAAATGACTAATGAAACATGGGCCATGGTTATGCGAGGGTAATGGGTCTAGCATGTCAATCATTTGTAGCTTAGACTCGTTGGTTGGATAAAAAGAAAACGCATATGTTATGTTATTATAAAATGCAGCCCACACCGGTAAATTTAAGAGCATCATTCGGCCCCTATAAATAGAGTACATAATCAAACTTTGCTTATTTCTTATATAGGACATGGAAGACTTTCTTTTGCCCATGGAATCATTAGTTTTCGTCAAGTATCGACGAAGTTAGAAGGTCCTAAAGACACACGATAAAACTGCCATTTTCCCACTGTTTTAAAAGCAGCCAGCAAGGCATTTTGCTCAGATTATTACGACACACTTACCTACTGTTTAAACGAGCTCAGGGTTGTTATTTGTAGCCTAATGTACCATCTTTAGATAGGAAAAAGAATTAGTCCTTTTTGTCTAGAAATGAGTGTGCAAACCACGGCTGAATGGGGATGTCTGGTCACAAGTGTTAGCATCAGTGTACAAGTTGTATAATTCTGTTGAACTATATTTACGTGTACATCCACTTTGCACTTGTTTTTAACTCGTTTAACCGCATCACAACTTAACGTTTACTTAAAGGAAGTTGTAGAGGACCTGGCTGAGATAGTAAATGCGTTTTTTTAATTTCACTAGCATCAATCAATGAAGTTGTAATTAAATTGTAAAACTCTAAATTATCAATCATAAAACTTAACTATATTTTCAATCTTTTAATTTATTTTATGCCACTATTTCATCTAATTATTTGACACCCATAGAGACCAAACCAAGGGCTAAACTAAACTAACATTTTAAAGTATACGTGACCTAGTTTCCAAAGAATCCAATATCGTAAATTGTGTGTTATTATTTTGAACGCATTGACCCGATGAAGTTGACCACTTTAACATGGAAACTTATTTTTCTAAAACATTATTAATTAATAGAGCTCAAGCACATACAAGTGATGGGATTTGCGAATACTTGATTATATATTTTCTGCTTAGTAAATATGTATTATTTTTACTTAGGTTGCGGATAAAGTTGTTTGCTTTGTTTTTCGTGCCACTACCTTGCTATTATGTTATCATTGCTTGATGAGAGTTTATAGTCCCCATCTTACACTTTTTAATCATTTATCAAATCTCAGGGATGAGATCATGTTTGATTTACAAAATAAATGCAAGTACATTTTAAATTCAAATATTATGAGTAGTCTAAGTAGCTATAACCCACTATGCCCATCATCATGAACTGTTAATTACTGGATTGTAAGCGCAAATGTTATGAATAGATCTATTTGGGAATTAACATCCCCGTTTGGGCAAGTAGCGCTTGCTAGTTTACCAGTTGGCCAAAAAACGACGAACGTATACCATTTCGGACGTATAGATGTTACGGGTTGAACATCTACATTGGGCACCATCATTTACATGTATTTGATATACATACATTGTTTAGCTTCAGTGTCATGAGCTTAGTGCATATCGTAATATATTTTTTTGGATATTGTATTCGTTGCTTTATTAGAGGGAAATCTTGCTATCCGCTTCATTTAATTTATAAACCTATAAATTCACTAACATTATTGTTGACAGTTTAAACATGTTTTCTCAGGTCAACAAGGTGCAAGTCATGGGTACATTGGAAGGTCGTCTTTTGAAGTCATATCACTATAAAGATTTACGTACATTACACTTTAGGATATTGTTATGTTGTGAAATCTTTACTTTTCAAGTTGAACAATTTAAGCCTATGGGCTTTTGTAACAAACCATTTATAAAATCCAATGTATCAGTTTTTAAACGACTCTTTTAGAGGTCGTTCTCATATCTTGTGCTATTGATCTATGAAGTAATGCCCCCAGAACATCATATTCCGCTGCTACCCATTTTGGGGGTGTTACAGATTGGTATCTAGTGCCAAGGTTATAGAGAACCAGGTCAAATATTTTTTTTACTTGATCTATAACCGTTTTTTTCAAACATTGCGTCATTCAAAAGTTTTTCAAAGGGACATATATGCAAACGGGTAGTGTTGCATCTGGTTTGCATCTGGTATACATGCTTGCATGTCATGCATCATTTTAGCATTAGTTGATTATACTATGTGCTTACATAGGTTATTATTACTGCTAGTCTTATATAATATACTTATACAAGTTTATATTATGGTTACAGATTAGCCATGTCATCAGACAATGCATCGTCTGCAGTTACCTATATGTCCATATCCTCTGATTCGAATGGACCATCATGGGGTATTCCACTCGTGAATGCCGGTGAGCTTCCGGAGATGGACCCCTACGAGGAGGTTGCCCAACAAGGGCAAGCACCACCACTATTACCTGCTTATGTATCTAACACCCTTAAATCTGAGTACGCAACAGAATGTTGAATATTCGAAGGCGTTACTTTATGGATCAATAGCACAAGATCTGAGAACGACTACTAATTGTGTCGTTTGAAAAAGATATATTGGATTAACAAAATACTTGTTTGTTACATAAGCCCATGGCTTCAAATTGTTCAACAATATAAATAAAGATTCCGGTTTATAACAATTGTCCCCAAAATATAATAAGACCCCAAATCTTAAGTGTTGACTCTTCAGTTATTGACTTCCAATGTATCAACGCACCTCGTGCCTTATTGACCTAAAAACATGCTATAAAGTATCAACGAAAAATGATTGTGAAATATATAGTTTATGTAAATCATAGTAGACCGAAAGATTTCCAAGTGTATGATAAGCAACACATGCAAACATCAAAAAAGTACTTACTTTTTCTAAGCTCATGGACACTAAAGTTGACATGTATTAATGCAATATAATTGCCAATGAAATCCCATTAAATTATGTTTTTAAACCCGCAACATCCCAAATCCGACATTGTATAAACGTTACGTATCCCAGTGATAAGTTAATCACCGCGAAGCAGGATGTCAATCCCAATTTAGATCTAACTATAACATTCGCGCTTACAATCCAGTAATTAGATAGTTCATAGATAGAAGGCTCCAGTAGGTTACGCAACCTTAGGTCATACGACGAATCCATTGTATTAAAAAAAAATGATCACTGCGTCCAATTTGTAAAACAAAGCCATGTTCTCTCACCACGCCCAAGGATGTAAATCATCAAAATAATTGTAAAACATAGTCTATGAACTACACCTGAGTGAATAGTCCTCGGGGAAAAAAAATGAAATAATATCAAAAGTATGAAACACACCGTCCAATACCTAATAAATACATTCCATTCTTAGTCTACAAATTTAGGATAAAGACTCGATGTATAAACTACAATAAATTGTTATTTTATATATACTGTTATCATTGTGTGGTGGTGTAAGCTTTTAAATGTATTTTGAAATTGTTTTTGATGGCTCTTGGAAGGTATACAGATATCCTATGTTTTAGCATACGAAAAAACTTTTATTAAAAAATTATCCATTTTTATTCAGTCGTAAGTTTAACTTGTTATAATAGTTTGATAAATATATAACTCAGTCCAATACGTTAAATATAAAACACTTTTGTTTGACAAAAATAACCCTTAAATACTTTGAAATAAGACAAATCACCCCTGTTTATGAAAAAATACTATTTACATTTCAAACCCTTAAGTTTCCATAATTACACTTTCAGTCCTCCAACTTTACACAATTTACATTTTAGGTCCTTACATGTTTTAAACAGTCCCTAGCATTTCAAATGTTTTAAAAACAGTCCCCAATTATAAGGAATCCAATTTTGACAGTTTTAGCCCCTCTAGTTTGTAATTTACACTTTTGGTCCCTTAACTTTACAAAAATTACATTTTAAGTCCATTCAAGTTCTAAAAAGTGATATTAGATTTTATTATGCTCCAATAAGTCATATAAGCTGTACCAGCTTATAAATAAGCTCGGGAGAGCTTATTTTGGCTTAATGGACCTTATTGGGCCCGTTAAGGTCCAATAAGTGTCTTAAAGGTCCGATTAGGTTTTAAAAAGCACGCATGCACTTATTAAACTTATTTGAACTACATAATTCTGTTTGGCTTATCAATAAGCTCGGATGAGCTTATTTAAAGCTTATTAGGCTCGTTGGCCCAACAGCCTTAACCAAAAATTAGCAAAAGGTCCATTAGGGTCCTCTTAATGATTTTAACTTATTTCCCATGTTCAATAAGCTTATTAGGGTCTGTTTTACGTTTGGCTTATTCCATAAGCAAAATAAGCCACGTTATTGGGCTGTTTGGGCTCGATACAAGCCCGATAAAGGTTCTAGGGGTTCAGGCTTATTTCATTTTGGTCTATTAGCTTCTTAAGTTTATAAAAAGCCTTTTAAGCTGTTTGAGCTCACAAATAAGCCGTGGGAGCTTATTTTTGGCTTCGGGGTTTCGTGGGTTCACAACGTAGACTACCCAAGCCCAATATGGATATGTTTATTTTTATAAGGTACTAGGGATCCACATTAGTTGCAACAAGTTCATAGGACTCCTAATAAGCACGTTGAGCTTATAAATAAGTTGTGGCTCACCGAGTGGTCTTGTTGGGCTAGTTGGGCCTGATAGGGTCCATTTGGTTCATTAAGGTTCTATTTAAGGCATGCTTGTTATACATGTAGCCTAATATGTTTCCTAGTTTAACAATAAGCTCGAATAAGTTGATGATAAACTATGGGTTTCCACTGTTTGGGCTTGTTGGGCCGGTTGGGCCCAAGCCGTGAGCTTATGTGGGTCATACAAGGCCCATGGTTTTTCCCTAGTAATTTATGTGTTATGAACAATGTGGTCTAGTGTCCTAAGTCGTGTATTCATCACATGTATACGTTGTGCATTACATGCATTCATATGTCAAAGTTGCATATGCAATCCCAAGCCATCGTAGCTTGTTTACCATGAAAGTTTACGTATTAATTTGTTAAAAGTTCGTATATAAGGTATACGTACACCTCGAGGCCTAAGTTTTTATATAAACAAATGGTTTAAAGCCTTCGCTTGTTAATAATCTCATAGATTATGCGTTTCCTTGCATACTTTCACCACACAAGTCATTATACGTAATGGTATTGCGTATAACTATCATGTTTCTTATTTAACATGCGTAAAATTACTCTAGTGCATCATATATATCAATACGCGACATATAATCTAGATAACAAGGAAAACATGTATAGTACAATTGCCATAGGTTCGAATACGACTTACAAGTGGTCCTAGAGCTTGTTCTTGAGCGTGTGTGCAAAAAGAAGCTACTCACGTGAGAGACATGACCCAAATTATTAACCCAAGCTTCAAAGCTTAATGTATACTCAAACCCTAGCTCGTGTAAACCCGTGCGTGTGTTACAACTTCGTGTGGGACAAAGGGAAGGTGTTGGCTTGCGGTTTTATGACCCGACTCAAAGAGGATGTATGTGTTTAAGTGTTTGTGTTTGTAAGAGTGTAAAGTGGTGAGATTATGTGAGTATTTATAGGCATAAACCTAGTCACATGTTCTTAGTCACACAAACAAACCAAACCGGCCTAGGGTAGTAGTTTTTGCAAGTTTCTAGTTAACTACACATAGTTTTGTTAAACCACTAAGTACAAGTTTTAATTAGAGGATTTTGGTACAAGATTTGCTAAGATATTGGAAATCCTATGATTTTTGTGTGTGTGTTGTGTTTAACCGCGGCATAGGCAAGAAAAGAGACCAAATGGGTTATTAACCATTGTGTAAATGTTAGCTAAGGGACCATTAGTACTAGTATTAATTAGAGGGAGTTTGTACATGTACTTAAGGATCAAAAATGAAGATTTCTAGTGGGTTTGGTGCCCAATATTCGGCCATAGTGGAGATTTCACAAGAATTGATTTAATTTTTGTGTTTAAGGTTTCAAAGTGGGTATTGGTTTGAGTCTAGGTAAGTCTAGGTATTTCCGAGGTATGTCCAAATGTATTTTATTGCGAAACGTAACCCTTTTACGTGACTACTAAAAATAAAATACGCAAGGTACATAATTACCTTCTTAAAAATTATATATCACTTGGTTGGTGTAACCCTTAGTTTATTTGATGACCATTTACATTAAATGGTTATTTCTAGTCTACGCGATTTAGCTCTAAAGCAAAACTAAAAGTAAACGCGTATCGGTCCAAAATAAATAGTGACAATTTAATAGGAGTCGTAAAATGACCTGAAATTGAGAAATGTTACAAAGAACCCACCGAAGCAACCTCGGCTTGGCGTCTTGTTTGTTCATAAGGTACTTTAAAGCCGAGTGATCCGTATACACTATGCTTTTAGATAAGATACAAAAACTGATTGCAGTTTATTATACTATAGAATATATCATAAAAATATAATCCCGAGAGTAATTAAGAAAGTTACCAA
>BQNB010076070.1:0-31266 GCA_026074375.1 Tanacetum coccineum | reverse complement strand
TGGTTAAAGGTGAATAGTTGGAATTTACCTAAGTAGTATTATAATTATATATTTTATAGGTACGTAAGACTGCAATCAAGAAGTGTACGCTTCAGTGCGCTTACTCTAAAAATAGAAGAGAAGTCTTCTATCATGTGTTTTTAAAATCGTTAAACACCATTTTTCAAAAAGAACTTTCAATGTCAAAATTGTCTACAATATACTTTGTGGTATTTTTCCATAAAAAGTGGTATTTATTAAAATTGTGTGTTCAACACTCCCTTCTAGGGGTGAGCATATCGTACCGTCGACCGGACCGGACCGGAAGACCGGACCAAACCGGACCGACCAGACCGGACCGAAGGTATTTCGGTCTGGTCCGCGATCCGGTGTTTTGGACCAATTCGGTCCTCGGTCTAGTCCGGTCCGGTCTGACCAAAAACCCAAAGATTAAGTCGTGTAGGACCGGACTGGACCGAAGACTGACCCGGACCGGACCGACCCGGACCAGACCGTACCATTTCGGTTCGGTCCTCGGTCCGGCGTTTTGGGTACTTTCGGTCTCGGTCCAAGGTTGGTCCGGTCCGGTCCTTGGACCGTGCTCACCCCTACTCCCTTTCTCGAATAATTTTCAAAGAATTGTAGTACGTAGAATGTCATTTTATGTAAATCAATTTCTGAGGGGGAGCTTTTTAAAACAAAGCCTTTTAATGTGTTGGATACATCTCATCAATGTCCATTTTATGTATCCAAACACATTTTGTGAAATTAAAATGTGGAAACTTAATGTCAATTAATAATATACATTGTTCACTAAGGCATCTCACTCCGTCTTCAACATTTTGTGGTGTCATATCAATTTTTCATTCCAATGTCAAGTTTTAATAAATATTGGTATCCCACATATACTGTTGAAGGGGAGCAATCCGGAAAATGAATTCATGCAATATCGTAGTATAATTTTTCTCCCCATGGAATTTTTCATGTAAAATTTTAATCAATTGGTATTTCAAATACTAAGTGTTTTATTATTTAAAATAAGGGGAGAAAATGTGATTAAAATATGATATAGAAGAATGTGATCTTTAAGACTCTAAGTGCAACTCTTTCCTTCATGTGCTAAACAATTTCGAATCTCGAAGCACATGTGTAGGGGGGGTATTTGAAAATAACAATGTCAGAAAATGGTTTTATGGTTCGATCTCATACCCAACAACCTATTAATTTCACGACGATTCTGAAGTCATAAGGTGGTTAGGTTAGGAATAAGTCCTACGATCCAACCAGAACGGAAGGGATCTAACCCAAAGGACACTCATAGTTAGGAAATAGCAGTCCTTAGGTATGATTGAGAAGAATGTGTTGATAGGGAAGAAATTGCCAGAATAGATTCGAGTAACACATGGAACTAATCACAACAGGTGTTTAGTAATGAGGTCTTCGGTAAGCCTTGAAGGGGTTGAAGACATGAAAAAGAAATGTATGGAAAAAGGGTGAAAGAAGCAGCCCTCTTACACCTTAGGCAGAAAACCGGAGTCAATACATAATCTATCAAATCACAAAGATGATTGTTTGATATTGAAGACGACATCCTGGACCATGATGCAATGCACAACCCATCCCAGTTTCGGGGTTTCTCTCAAAAAGGAAAATCTGTCTCATTTGTACGGAGGATACCACCGTTTACTCTATTGCCATCTCACTCGAGATTGTGAATTGAATAGGTGGCCAGTTTGCTCTACGCCTCGATTACTAAAACCAAGTGCACAAATCGAGTCTAGAGCCAGAAGAGATCAAAGTATAAATCTCATTAGGACACAATGTCAAAATACACTTGTTGAACACCATAAAGTTCACAAGTTGTAACAAAGAGTCCTACGCATTATCCTTGAGATCTTGCCAGAACATCCGAGTGATACTTAAGTATTCACAGTGAAGATGGAAATCCTGCTTGAGCCAACATCAAACAAGCTCTTGGTAGGTGACTTGAAAGATTCTATATGAATCAAGCTTGTGATAACTGGATATCAGTTTTGGTCCAGTAAATGAATTGACGACTTATCACAAAGACGATAGTACAACTATCAGATTCAATCTTACCGTTTTTATTTTCCCCTAATTACCCCCCTGTGTTGTCTGCTTTGAGACGTTCCGGTAATGAGAACTAGCAAGCATGGTGAATCTAATACATATGTGTTAGAAGATTTAGCTTTGAGCTGGAAAACCCTGTCCGGAGATTCTTGTGAATCTACCTAATCACAGGATAGTATTGTCTAACTATAAAACGGGGTAAACCGTGAGGTTATGCAACCGAAGTCAAGATGAATAACAAGCAATATTCATTTTTATTGTCAACTGGTCTTATTTCGGTTTTAGACGACGGTTGGTTTGCAGCCACCTTTCTGCGAAGTCGGATTCATAAACCACAATGCTCTTTTATTATACTCAAGCTTTTCAAAATCAATCGTTCAACATCAAGCCAGTTGATTCTACTCTTCCCCACTTCAAAGAGCCTTCAAAGTCAATAAAGAATCATCACTTGGGGAGATTGTTAGACATATAATCACATATAGTCATAACAAGAAACTGGAACACGTCATGAGCTGTTGGTCAAGAGCACAAGTTGATCAAGAAAGTCAAATCAAGATGATTCAAGTCAAGGAGATGATGCAAGATAACGATCTCAAGAACTTAAAGTCAAAAGGATAAAGGCTCAAGATCAAGATCACAAAGCATGAATGAACAAAGCATTACAAACAAGACAAGACCAAACAAGCAAAGCATAAACGTCAAAGTACATATCTTCAACGTCATCGGTGTGGTCGAGGGTTTTGAGAAAGAGACCTCAACATTGGGGGAGATTGTTAGCCTTAATTTTATATAAGTCGAACAAGAATGTTATCGGTCTTATTAGTCGTAATTAGTCTTGTTAAGTAATAGGCTAGTCGGGTTTAACGGGCTTGGATTGTAATCTAATATTGTCCGTGTTACAGGCTCAAAGCCCAAGTCTAGCCAAGCCCGGCCCAAGTAGAAAAGCCCACATGCCACTTATGGCTCAAGGGTATAAAAGAACCCTCTCCACAGGGAGGAGGGTGTTGGTTACCATTTGATATTTGTGTGTGTTATGTGTAATCTTCCATCTCTAGTTTTCTCTCTAATAAATCTTCCAACTTTTCTCTCTTCTTTTTTCTAGCTTTTTGCTTATTGGTATAGCTTATTGTTGTGAATTGGATTAAGCTTTTGGGTTAACACTTACCATCTTGAAACTGATGGTTAGAGTGAAAGAATGATACCGACAGTGGAAGATATGTTGCGTGCTTGCGTGATTGACTTTGGTCGTGATGGGATAAACATCTTACTTTGGCTAAATTCTCATTACAATAATAGTTTTATCACTAGTATTAAAGCCGCACCTTTCGGAGCTCTTTACGGAAGAAAATGTAGATCGCCTGTATGCCGGAGTGAGATTGGAGATGTCCAACTCATGGGCCGGAATTGATTCTTTTTGAATAGACCGGGAAAATGATTGTCGACCAAATCAAGAACCCCAATTATTGGCTACTCATAGTAGACAGAAAAGTTATGCGGACTGTGAGACGTCAACCTTTGGAGATCTCAAAGTGGGGTAGTGACAAGGTTATGCTGCAAGTCTCCACTGTGGAAAGTGTTGTCGATTTTGGAAAAGTGGGGAAAGGGAAATTAAAGTCCACGTTATATCTGGACCAGATCTCAAGATTTTATCAAGGAAGTCCGGTGGCATAATAACAATGGAAATTACCGGAGAGCTTCAAGGGAGAACACCATATACATTCCATGTTTCAAACTTGGAAGAAATGTTTATCGATGAAGAAACTTATCATTCCACTGACGAAGTAAGATCGACGAGAAGTTGCATTACATCGAAGAACCATTGAATCTCATGGATTAGAGAAGTGAAACAACTTAAGCAAAGTTGGATTTCTATAGTTAAAGTTTGATGGAACTCGAATCGTGGACTGGAATATACTTGGGAAACCGGGAGGTCCGATGAGGAGACAATACCCACATCTCTTTGTTTTAATAGGAAACGGTGTGACAAAGATGAATTGATCTTCGAGGACGACGATCCTTTATTTGAGGGGGTAATGCCTGTGGACAATCCGTCAATTTCAGGTCGTTATTTTATTCTCGAGTATTAATTATAATTTTCAATTTTATGTTGAGATATGAACTCACGGCTAACCGGGAAGAAATTAGGCTTACACTTGTAATTTAAGTAACGTTTATGAAGAACCGGCGAATCCTACGTTAAGCATTGACATTTATATTTTCAAAATGACGTTAGAAATATTTTTGCTTGCATTCGTTTTTATTTTCGCTTGTGTGTCTTGTACTATTTTTACTTTTTACAAAAAACTGACTACAACTAGTTACCTTTTAAATATCGGAATTTGATAAATACCCGCATTTACATTAATTATGAGGCAAGTTACTGACTCACCCACTTATTTATCACCATAGGGGCGGACACCACCAAAGCGCTCAGGCTGTCCCCTGGTGTTGATATCTTAAACATGCATAAGTAAACTGGCAAATGTTCTTGCATGTGTACTTATGAGATTATTTCTTTAATAAAAAAATATGAGTATCTATGTGTTTTGGTAGTCAAAATTGGGTTTATATGTGAGTTGACTAAAATGTCAAGAGTAAGTCCTTCCTGGATGATTTTATCGTCGACATTAAAAATTCTAACTTGTAGTTAACTATTATTTTTGTACTTATTGCGTGAATATAGATAAATATTATTTTTGTCAATCGCGGAGTTAACGTGTATGACCGTGACGGACCATTTAAACTGTGTTTTTTTAGCTTCATAAATAAATTATGACGGCATCGTTGATGTATTATTTTTGTTAAATATATTTGTCGGACTTCGTCGCAATGTTCCTTGTCTTGAGCCGGACTCGCGTTTTAAAGTGTACACATTTTAGTAAATGTTTCAAACTAAGAAAAATGTGACGGAAATAAAAATGGTCTCGAAAGAGTAATCCCGAGCCAAGGTTGTTGGTTTTTATTTTAATAAAAAGTTGGCGTGTCAAAAATCTAAGAGAAAGGAGGGGAGGACTATTTTTGCCAAAAGCTCAAAAATAGGAAGTCTATAAACATTATTTTCTTCCATTCATTTTATTTCTAACACAACAAAAAGGTGTAAGTTTGTGTGTGTTTTCATGGCCGGCACCATGACACCGGATTCACCGCCGTGAAAAGTTTTTCGGTGGACGGAAACCGCCGGTTGTCGCGTGACAAACGTCCTATGCCAATGAATAGACTTAAATTTTCTGAATCCTTTGTCATTCTCCTCCGCTATCGATCAATAAAAAATCACACATGCATGAATATTTATGGAGTAAAGATTAAGCTTGGATTTGAAGTTCATCAGTCTTGTTGTTTATTAGTTGATTCATTTGATCATTTTCTACACATTCCTTGTGGTAAAAATCTCATGAGTTATGCTTATGTTTTCTTTTGATTTCCAAGTGTATATGTACATGCATGATATTCTGATGGCGGAAGGATTAAAATGGGATTTGTGTGTATGAATCTAGATTTAAAACTAGCTAAAATAGTCATCTAAACAAGTGAAATGATCATAAAATTTATAGGCTGTGATGAACAGTAGGTTTCGTGATTTTGAGTAAGTTGGATGATGGATTTGATTACACTAGGTTGTAGATAATTGTTTTATGAACAAGTGGCAAATTGGATGATTTCTAGAAAGTGAATATTGAGTGAGATATGGTCAAAATACTAAAACTAGTTGATTCTGACCTTGCTATACAGATGGCACAAAAAGTCATACTTACGTACTGAGTTGGTTAAAAAGTTAAAACTATGAGACCTAGATAAAATCATGTAGGTTCTGGACCAGTTGGATGGTCAACCAATTCATTATGGTTTGTAAATGGCATCAAAAATGGTGAAATGGGATTTCAGTACGATTGTAACTTGACCTTTTCTGTATAAAAGCTGACCATATGTATATGTATGCTAAAAGATGTACTAACAAGAGTTGAAATCTTTAAAGAAAGGGGACCTTAACATATCGAAGTCAAGCATATAAATAAATAAATTACCATTTCTGGGTTTTATACAACTTACGGATCTATTTTCGGTAAACATAAAAGTATACAAAACATCATACTACTTCCGCGAAACACTAAACTATGTAAGCGATTTTTGGTAATAAAACCTCAAGAGGTAGGTAGACCTACTTTTGAGGAGTTTTTTAAAGTTCTAATTATGATAAAACAGTGTCCCGACCTTGAGACCTGAAAATTTTATAATAAAGAACTCATTTCCAGTTGAATGGGCCACATAAGCCTAATTGGGCCACATAGGCCCAATGTATTACATTAGACTATATTTGGACTTTGGCTTTAAGCCAACCCATTGGCTAATTAATGAGCTAAGACCAGTGGTCTTGTGTTAATATATCACTCAATAACTTAATGGGCTTGCTTAATGGGCCTATTGGGCTTCGTTTTTTTGAAGTAATTTCGACAATACTCGTAATATCGGACTAATAAAAAACAAGATATAAAAACCTAGAAAACTCTAAGTGTGAAATAAATATGTTGCAAGAGCATGATCATCATATAAACTACATGTATACATATACTTATTTAATTTATGAGTTTTCGTTAATTTTTATCGACTAGAAACCTAAGACCCGTTACAATTTGTATAGGTCTTGGTTGATTGACGCGCCTACTCCCGAAGTTCTTATTCATATCGCTATTCTCTTCCGACATCACTAGTGAGTTCATAGCCTCGCATTTTAATACTTTAATTGTTTTATAAACCCGCGAGGGGGATAACATGCTTGTTTTTAAAAATAGAACACAAGGGACCCGAATGTATGCTAGTAGCCTTGATTATTATAAGTTAGCTTAACTCGCTAGATAAAAGACCTGCGGAAATCATGAATTGTTAACTACCGGGTAATGGTAGACGCTTATACATGAAATAGTACTATTTGGAGGTTGCCACCTCCAATCCGTGACGACTGGCTATCGTCATGTGTCGGGAAAATGACACTACGGATGCGTTGTATAGAGAGTAATATGCACTCATAGCGAGGGTGTATAGTGGGCATTTTATTATATGGTAACGTTCAATGTCATGAGGCTTATAATAATCCCCCTATAACTTTGTCTGATCCACATCGTTATATCCTGATGAATTTTGAGAAATGATACTTGTGTTCGGAAAATTTTTATTGTTTATATATATAAACTCTATGGATTCACTCAACATTATTGTTGACGTTTTAGCATGTTTTATCTCAGGTCCTTGAAGGTAATTCGGCGATGGAGATTTTGGTTGTCGCTTATGGAAACCTAAATGTTTTGAAGGCCCATTAAATAAAAGTCATTCGAAGATGATTTGCAAAAATGTTGTATGAATTATGAAACAATTTGGGACCTATGATGTAAACTTTTATTTCGAATGAATGTATTTAAAAACGTCTCTTTTCGAGTCGTTTTCTATGCTTGAGTTGTTATATTATGACGTAGCACCCCAAATGACCCTTCCGCTGAGATATATGAAAATGGGGGTGTTACAGATTGGTATCAAGAGCTTAAGTTATAGAGAACAAAAGATTTTCAAAAAAAATGAACGAAAGGATTTTTGAAATCTTTTAACTATAACTGTGCAAGCGAAATCTCCGAATTACCAATGGACAAGAATGAGAAGGATTTATTTATCGATATATATATGGAAAAATATATATGTTATAATATGAAATTTTCATTTATTTGAATATAAATGTTAATTATGTAATTATTTAATACTAATACGAGATATTTATACGACGCAGATTATCATGGAAAATCTACCCCTTGACCATAATGAGTTCGCACTAGCTGCAGAGGCTGCACCAAATAATAATAATGGATGGATAGAGTGGGATGTACCACTAGGAGGAGAGATGGACGAGCCGATGGTAGACCCGGAGTTTGACGAGGAGGATGGAGGCAGTGAGTGATATTGAGGTGGCTAACAGTACTGCCATTGGGGAGATCCACCCTAGAGTGACTACTGTAGAGGAGCAGGTGCAGACCCTGCAGACGGCACTACATGGAGCCGAGTTGCAGAACCAGCAGTTGCGGACTAGAGTGGCTGAGATGGAGAGTCGCGAGGGCACCATGATGTCATACATGCTGTGGATGGAGGAGCGCCTCACTGTTTTGGAGAAGAGACTTCCGGGACCGTCTCCGGGGCCCAGGAGAGTCATCTTCTGCTCGTGACTCATCTCATGTTGAGTCATCTTCTGCTCGTGACTCATCACGTGCACAAGCTAGAGTCCATGAGGCAGAGTTTGGGTACGTGTCCAAACGAGATTGCTCAATACAACATCCAAGAATAAAATCAGGAAAAAGAAAGGGAGTTACTTAATCATGATTTGGAAAATGTCGAGCGTGCTTTGGGTAATGTTCTCGAGAGGATGTCGGTATTAGAGAGTGGGGAGAATGCCACTAATGAAGAAAGATTGCATAGACTTGGGACTAAAGTTGGAATTGCGCTCTATGGATGTGAGACTACTAAGAGGAGGAGGTTGCATGAAGTCCCCGAGTGTGGAATACGTTTATTTAACTTGGATAATGGTTTTTCTATTGGGGCTGTTCTAAAGCCGCCATCTGATGATGAGGATACCGAGCGTCCGAGAAAGAAATCGAAGAACTCTACTTCTGATGGGACCGAGGGACCTTCTGAGCCACGTGGACCACCTAGTGACTCTTAGTAGATTAGTTTATCATTTGTAGTATCTTTTGTAAATCACTAAACTAAACGGCGATGTTAGTTAGTAGAACTAGTCTTATCGAGTTGTATAGCAATAGATGGTGGACATGTAATGTAATGACAATGCACTTGTAACTTGTTATTGTGATTAATGGAAATGACTATCTTTTGAGTTTCTAAATTCTATGTTGTGTTTTTGTACCTTTCTTTTCTTGTTTCTTCTAAATTGTTCCTTTTGCTTAATACATCATAAATAAAAACTCATTATGATTTATTGTGTTGTAACAGGATCATGGCCGCCAAAAAGCAATGCCCCTGAGGCACGTAGGCACGCAGGTCCATTAGGGAAACAAGTTGCCGCTATCTATGGCTGAATTTATGGAGAAATATGAATCGCTGAGGCCGGTGGTGATAAAGCCCGTGGTGCTGAGCCGGTGGTTGCTAGAGCCGGAGGTGATTGGACCGGTGGTGCTAGAGCCAGTGGTGCCTGGATGCCGTGGTGATGAACCGGTAGGTGCTTAGAGCCGGTGGTGCTGGAGCCGGTGGTGATGGAGCCGGTGGTGCTAGAGCCGGTGGTGATGGAGCCGGTGGTGCTAGAGCCGGTGGTGCTGGAGCCGGTGGTGCTGGAGCCGGTGGTGCGGGAGTTGGTGGTGCCGGACCAACAGCGCCCAAAATTACTGGGTGTACTTACGTAACATTCATGAAGTGTGACCCACACCCTTTTAAAGGCACCGAGGGTGCCGTGGGATTATGTCAGTAGTTTGAAAACTAAGAAACTGTTGTTTCGAATCAGTAGATTTTTTGGGCAAAGGAAAGGGATACGGTGAAATTTGCAACATGCTACTCTCTAAGGTCGTAAGCATAGAAAATGGTGAATGGAAGGATTGCTTCCCTGGTAATGATGAGCTAATGGTACTTCATAGACTGAGGTGAGAAAGTGGATGACCGAGGAATTTTGTCCTCGAAGTGTGTTGCAAAGGCTGGAGCAAGAATTGTATAACTTGAAGTTAAAAGGGACTGATATTGATGGGTATACAAACCGATTCCATGAACTGGCTTTGTTGTGTCCTAGAAGTTAAGCCTGAAGCAGAGTGGAAAGTGGAGCAGTATATTTGTAGGTTGCGAAGAATATAACGTGGTGAAGTGAGATCATTACGAGGCATCAGTATTGATGAGGCTGTCCGTATGGCTTATCAGCTCATGGGACAAATAATACAAGACAAGACTGATGAGGCTTCTGAGGGTAAAAAGAGGAAAGGTGAAGGGTATCGTGGTGACAACCGACGCGATTACAATCGTCGGCAAAACCAAAGAAGGGCTAATGCTGGTGCTATGACCAATGCTGCACCGAATGACAACAAGTATTGTTCACAATGTGAGCAAGAATAAGAGCATGCTGGGATTTGTTGGAAATGTGGTAAGTGTGGTAAGTTTTGGGGCACAAAGACTGCTGCTTGTTGGGATGCCTCGACAGAAAAATGTGACTTGTTTTAATTGCAATAAAAAAGGTACCCCCGAAAAAGAAGATTGCCCTAAGTTGAAAAGGAAAATGTGACAAGGTGAGTAAATAACCGTGGACTGTTTTACAAGAGGTGAGCTGTGGATCTCAGCAGATCCGAAAGTCGTTACGGTACATTCATTACACAATAATCGATATGCTACTGCTTTATTAGATTCGGTGCCAGCGATAAAATTTTTGTGTCTACAAATTTTAGTACCCTTATTGATATAGAACCAGTTGATTTAGATACTTGCTATAGTCGAATTGGCTGATTGGAAAGTGTAAGTACCAAATAAGTGTTTAATAGGGTGTACAAACTAATCTTTTTAAACCGTTCTTTCCAATCGATTTAAATGGTAATAAACAGAAGTTTTTGATGTCATTATTGGGATGGATTGGTTATCACGATATGATGCCGCTATTTTGTGTGGAGAGAAAAAGGTTAGAATTCCCCTGGAGGGTAAGATGTTGGTTATCGAAGGCGATATAAATAATTCCCGATTGAAGATCGTTTCTTGCATTAAGACTAGAAAGTATATCAAGAAGGGTTATGAGCTATTCTTAGCTCAAGTGACTGAACAAGAATCAAAGGAGAAGCGATTAGAAGATGTTCCAGTTATCTGAGATTTTCCCGAGGTATTTCCCGAAGAATTACCTGGACTTCCGCCACCCAGGCAAGTTGAATTCCGTATTGTTCTTATTCCCGGTGCTGCACATGTGGCACGTGCGCCATATCGTTTAGCACCATCCGAAATGAAGGAGTTGTCCAAGCAACTGCAAGAGTTGTCAGAGAAAGGTTTTATTCGACCGAGCTCATCACCGTAGGGAGCTCCGGTCTTGTTTGTAAAGAAGAAGGATGGATCATTCCGAATGTGCATTGATTACCGAGAACTGAACAGGTTGACGATCAAAAATCGATATCCATTAACCGGATAGATGACCTTATTGATCACTACAAGGTTTTTCTCGTGTTTATTGGAAGATTGATTTATGTTTTGGTTATCATCAACTTCGTATCCGCGAGGAAGACATTCCAATTACAGTGTTTAGAACTCGTTATGGACATTATGAGTTTCAAGTAATTCTTTTTGGACTGACTAATGCACCTGCAGTATTCATGGATTTGATGAATCGCGTGTGCAAACCGTATCTTGATAAGTTCGTGATTGTATTCATTGATGACATATCCAGATTATATTCCAAAAATCAAGAAGAACAAGGTGAACATTCGAAGTACTATATTGAATTTGCTAAGGAGCGAAAAGTTGTAACGCTAAGTTTTCCGAAATGTAGATTTTTTTGGCTTGATTCCGTGCATTCCTTGCCATCAGTAATTGATGTAGAGGATTCATCGTTGAATCCAGCGAAGATCGAAGCCATTAAAAATTAGGCTGCACCGACTTCCACCAACGGAAGTGCACAATTTTTGGGTTTGGCAGGTTATTATCGAAGGTTTATTAAGGAGTATTTTATCTCTAATATCCAAACCAATAATTAAACGACCCTTAAAAAATAAGCCAGTATGTGTGGGGAGAACGACGAAGGAGGAGGCATTTCAAACATTGAAGTTGAAATAGTATAGGCCCAATAATTATCACTACCTACCCGAAGTAAGCGAAGACTTTGTTGTGTATTGTAAGCGTCCCATAAAAGGATTTGAGCGCGTTTTGATTCAACGCGAAAAGGAGATTGCGACGCCTCAAGCAACCTTAGAAAGAATGAAGAAAATTTACACCCATGGACTTTGGAATTGGAGGCAGTAGTTTTTGCCTCTTCCGACTATGTATGACATATTATACGAGCACTAAGTGATACGGTATACACCGATCACAAAAGCCTACAATATATTTTGGATCAAAAAGAGCTAAATATGAAGGCAACGTAGATGGATTGAACATCTATGATTACTATTGTGTTATTCGTATCACCCGGGAAAGGCGAATGTTGTCACTGAGCGTGAGAGAAGGATAAGGAAACCTATTCGAGTGTGTCTTTAGTGGAAAACCGGTACAAAAACCATTTACCCGAACGAAATTGGAAATGCACAAGTTGAAGCGGAGCCACGAGGAAAATATTGGTGCCAAGGAAGGAATTTCCTTGGCAAAGGAGAGCCATTTGAATTAGAAGATCCGAGTATATTAATTTTTTGGAAAGGACGATATGGGTTTACCATTATTTGGAGGATTGAAGGTTCTATCATGTTGGAAAATCTCATAAAAATCAAAATATTCCATTCATCTTGGGTCGTGATAAAAGAACATGATTTGAAAAAGTTATACTGTGGCCGAATATGAAAGCCTGACATTGCGACATATTTCAGTAAGTGCTTGACATGTGCAAAGCAAGGCTGAACAACAAAAGCCGTCAGGATTACTTCAGCAACCGGAAATTCCTGTTTGGAAATGGGAGAGAATTTCAATGGATTTCATTTCAAAGCTTCCAAGAACACCATCTGGATATGATTCAATTTGGGTCATTGTTGACCGATTAACTAAATCTGCTCACTTTATTCCGATGAATGAGAAGTATAAAATAGAGAAGTGATTGCAGTTTATTATACTATAGAATATATCATAAAAATATAATCCCAAGAGTAATTAAGAAAGTTACCAAGTTACCCTTGATAAAATTCACTCTCAAAAATATATATAATATAATATAAAATACGTATATTAGACCGGGCAAGTATGATCACCCGGGTCGTTTTCCCCAATGACTTATGCAATGGAAACCTCGATCTCGTTCGGAATGATTGATTTGAATAAGAAAAGAGATATTTTTGATTTAATTATACTACTAAAATTAAAGGCACAATTTAAACAACTAATTAACAAATTAAACTAATTACGAAAGTAAATAAAATGCGACATTTAAGAAAACAAATGCAATTTAAATCTTAAAAATGTAAACTAGATCCCTAAACCTAAATTAATGCTAAAGAAAATTTTAGGAAAAAGAAAAATATTTTTTAAGGGCTTTTTGGATTTTTTATGAATTAAATACTATTTAATCTAGATTAAATTCTAAAAATAGAAATTAAATTGATAAAAACTAAGACAAAACTTTTTAAACTAAATTAACTCTAAATTACTTAAAAAGATGAGAAAAACATTTTTTATTACTAATTTTTCTATTTAAAATATTAAAATTTAAAATTAAAGTTGAAAATTAAAAACTAAAGGTTTGAAAATTAAATGTTTAAAAATAAAGATAAAAGTTACTTTTCTATAAAAATGACTTAAGTGATTTTAAAACTAAAATAATTTTTTTGTATTTTTATTTGATTTTTGAAAATGAAATATTAAAAACTAAATTCGAAAATTAATAATTTTTTTTTAAAAAAAAAAAAAATATAAAACTTAGACTAAAAATTATATAAAAATATTTTTTTATAAAAAGAAATAATGCAGAAAATTAATTTTATCAAAAGCCCTAATTTTTAATGAGTAATTTTAAACTAATTTAAGCAATTAAACTAAAAAAACTAATTTATTATTTATAAAAACTATTTTTATAAAACTTAAACTAAAACCAAACAAACACATGGGCCGAAAGTGACAAAACAGAAAGATAAGGGTAGGCGGGGAAAATTTAAAGTTTTATAAAACACACAAAGTTTGATCAATTGACAGACGCAGTCCCTTAACCTAGGGACTAACTAGACTAACAATTAAACTAACGAAGGACTAACTATGAAATTAATTAAGGACTAACTGCGCATTTGACAAGGACTAACTGTGTAAATTTAAACTAACAGAAACTATAAAAAAAATGCAAGACAGGCCCCTGAACCTCTAAAAATATTAACAACCAGCATCCTTTTTTGACTGCAAACAGCATATTTCGACAAACTTTAAAAGACAAATTTTTCTTAAAAGCACTACTTTCTAACTTATTTAATAAGCGAATGTATACGCTAAAACACACTGAAAGACTCTAGACACTTATCATCCTACCTAAAACGATAATTTGAAAAAAAAAATCACCTCAAACCACATGACAAATTTTGTCTACTTAAATGAAAACTGCTTAATTCAATTCAGCAAATCCAAACTGCTTAATCAAACTAATATTTAACAGTTTTAAGAAAAAGCATAACAAAGTAAACAGAATTACTAAGACAGATATAAAATTTATTGAAACTTAATAAATGTGTACCTTAGCTTTCCAGCTAGAACAGGAAAGCAATAAGCTGTGTGGGCTTATGGCTTAATCCACATAAGCCCTAAATCAAACCAACAACAATCCTAAACTAGTCCTAATGCTGACCCTCAGCTCTAAAAACCTCTTGATACCATAGCAGCCATCCAATTCCAGGATGGTATCAAGCCTTCATCACGATAAACACAAACACAAATACTTTGACAGAATTTAAATGAGGAAACGAATTAATATGAAATAACACTTTTATTAAATCTGAAAAAAAAGTTCTTACAATTCGAAATGAAATAACATGAAATTGAAATTACATTAAAAAAAACTACTAAAACTGAATCGAAAACAATTAAACTACTAAAAAATAAAACTGAAAAATTAACCACCCCATAAGCTGGAATGAGGGGGGGTATTTATACCCGAAGCTTGAGCTCTTGCCATCTTCTCGATCCTTCTATCTCTTATCTCAGCCCTTAAATCACTCTCTCTCCTTGATCTTGTATCTCAATCGTTGGATTAAAGTTGTATAAACCCGGATCGTTGACGTGGACATATGAGTGTGTTAGTTATGTGAGAGTATACACTCACACACGTCACATCACCCAATCATATCCTTAGATTCTGCCAGGGTGGAATGGGTTGGGTTTATGATTGATAGTGATGGATGGGTTAGGGGTGTGAGGGGTCATTAACCCAAAGGTTAATTGGATGGGGTGAGGGTTAAAAACTAGGGTTCATTGTTCTTGGAGTGTCATGTGTGTAAGATGAGTTTAAATCTCATTGGGGTTAAATTGAGTGAATAAGAAACTGTAATTGTGATAAAAGATAAACTGTTAATAGGGTTAGGTCGGGTTAGGTCGGTTGGGGAAAGCATTTGATTGGCTGAAATTGGAACAAAACTGGTTTATTGACCTCTTTGTCATGACCCGCGCCCTTTTATAAGTATGAGGGAATTGCATCTTCGGCCCTTGTGTTTGGCAAGCACCTTTTTCAGGCTTATAAACAACTTTCACCAATTGCAAAAACAGTCCTTGTGGTTACAAAGAGTGGTGCTGGCTTTGTAAGTTGACTGGTGAGCTGCAGTTGACTTTGGAAGAAGGCTGAGGATGATGTCTCAGGCCTTTGGCTTCGGGATTTCTTTAGCTTTTGATCACTCACCTCTCGTGTTCGTTTTTGACTGATTTCTTACAATATTTGACATATCCATACCTGCACACATAAAACTCAGATACAAGCACATTTTTGCCATTTTTGATCCGTTTTGGGGTTTATTTGGTTATTTTATAAGCATAAATAGATGAGTGGTATTTCTACACTATCAGAAAGCTTACTCGATTGTATTTGAAGGAGATTGTTTGTAGGCACGGGGTGCCCGTGTCGATTATTTCTGACCGAGACCCTCGTTTCGCATCAAGGTTTTAGAGATCTCTTCAAAAGTCATTGGGGACGAATTTATATATGAGCACTGCTTACCATCTTGAAACTGATGGTCAGACTATGATACAGACATTAGAAGACATGTTGCGTGCTTGCGTGATTGACTTTGGTAGTGGCTGGGATAAGCACTTACCTTTGGCTGAATTCTCATACAATAATAGTTATCACGCTAGTATTAAAGCCGCACCTTTCGAAGCTCTATATGGAAGGAAATGTAGATCGCCTGTATGTTGGAGTGAGGTTGGAGATGCCTAACTCACGGGACCAGAAATGATTCGCGAAACGACTGAGATGATTGTGCAAATCAAGAACCAATTATTGGCTGCTCGTAGTAGACAGAAAAGTTATGCGGATGTGAGACGTAAACCTTTGGAGTTCGAAGTGGGTGACAAAGTTATGCTGAAAGTATCACCGTGGAAAGGTGTTGTTCGATTTGGAAAACATGGGAAATTAAGTCCCCGTTATATTGGACCATTCAAGATTTTATCACGAGTGGGTCCAGTGGCATATAAACTGGAATTACCTCGAGAGCTTCAAGGAATACACAATACATTCCATGTTTCAAACTTGAAGAAGTGTTTATCGGATAAAGATCTTATTATTCCTCCTGACGAAATAATGATCGACGAGAAGTTGCATTTCATCGAAGAACCTATAGAAATCATGGATAAGGAAGTAAAGCAACTTAAGCAAAGTCGGATCACAATAGTCAAAGATTGATGGAATTCGAGTCGTGGACCGGATTATACTTGGGAAAGGGAGAATCAAATGTGGAAGAAATACCCTCATCTCTTTGATTTTAACAAGAAAACAGGCAACAAGATGAATTGATCTTCAGGGACGAAGATCCTTTTTAGGAGGAAATGCTGAAACAATCCGTCAAATTCAGGTCGTTATTTTATTCTCGAGTATTAATTATATTTTTCATTTTTATGTTGAGATATGAACTCACGACTAACCGGGAGAATTAGGGCTTACATTTGTAATTTACGTGACGTTTACAAAGAACCGACGAATTCTACGTTAAGCATCGACGCTTATATTTTCAAAATGCCATAGAAATAATTTTATTACATTCGTTTTTATTTTTCGTGTTACGCGCATTTTTTGTATTTTACGTAAAATCTTTACGAGCAATGTTTATAATTATTATTCGTCTTGTACCGTACGTAATTTAAAATTTTCAGAAAAGTATCCCAATTAATGTAGAAATATTTTTACTTTGTTCGTTTTCACTTCGTGGTTCCGCCTTAACCTCGGAATATTTTTCGCTAATACCCGTTAGCCTCAAAAATACCCATCTATCTTAAAAATTTATACAAAATTGAACCATAAACCTCCCCAACTAATTTTAGGGGCGGCAAGGAAAGGATCCACATTGTTAACACATGTGGCATCCTCTCCTTTCATCACTTGCATGAATTGCATGCCTCAAATGCATAAAACCATCATCATTTACCAACTTCTCATAGTTAACATCTAAAAATCATACTCCTCCCTTGCTCACCCCATTCTTGCCGTCCCAACTAAGTCACCCAAACACATTCATCTTACAAAAATTTTACTTCTAAACAATACACAAGTTTAAAGCTTCCATTATTGGTATAACCTTTAACCTTCAAACACTATCAAAATTATCTTTCTCTCAAGAATAGGGGCTGAATTGGAGTGTTATATTGAAGAGGTTATCCATGTCATGGAAGTGATGATCTAGCATAAATTGGTGTGTTGCTTTGGTGATTTTTGGTGTAATAAGAAGTAGAGGTTGTGGTGTTTTATTTTCTTAAACTTTCATATTCATTGTAAGGTTTTTCTCTTGATAATTCCTTTTAAAATTTTATTCTATCATATGTATTTTGTACATTTAGCTACTGTAAATTAAAGTATATATTGGTATTGATTGAGTTTGGGCATTGCATGCATGATTTGACCTCTTAAAATGAAGCTACATGGGCCCTACAATGGATTTAGACATTAGGAAATTTTGATCACTAGAAGAACGTGGGATTTGATATAGATCAGTAGGTTGTGGATGTGTATTGAACCTATAGGGTTGTAGACAAATGTCTTGTGATGATATTCCGGGTGGACCATTTTGTGACGATACCCGATGAGAAAGTTATGGCCAAAATGGTAGATTAGGTCAAAAACAGACATACTGTTTTGCACGACCCAAAACTCATAAAATTTGTATACTGACCCCTAAAAAGGTAAAACTAAGAGTTGTAGCTAAACTTATGTAGAACCTAATATAATTGGATGGTTTTCCAGTTCCTTACGGTTTGTAAATGGCGGCCGAAACGGTGAACCCGAAATTAGCAGCCCAAAATCAGACTTGACAATAGAGTAGAACTTGGGCCTTTAGATCATATTTTGGCATAAGTTTAATAATGAAACGCTTAAATCAGTAAAATAGACTCATAAATGAATCCGGGAAGGTAAATATGAAGTCGATACCTTTTACGGTTTAGAAATTACGGCAACTTTCGTAAGATGAAAACTATAAACATAGTACTAAAAGCAAGAAAACTTATGAATAACTTTTGGGTAAACACCCGAGGTAGTAGGGACCACTTATCGGGACTTATAAAAATGAGTAATCTACTGATCATAAGTCTAACCCGAAGCTCGGACCCGTAAATTTCTAGAATTAGGGTGCCTTAAGTTGAATTGGGCCCAAAAGCCCAATATAACCAACTTAACCACTATGAGCTTAAATATGTAAGTTTAACCCATTGGGCCTTATTGGGCCAACCTATTGGACCATAAATAATACTTTAAATTCTAGACTTTAAAGTTTACAACCCAAATAATCATATTGGGCCTACTAATGGGCTTGTTGGGCTCATGTGGACTTCACAATTTTTATTGGATTTAAAATAAGGCTAATTAAACTACTTGTACTTTGAAAATTTAAAAAGTATGAAATGTCTAAACTAATTGATCAATATATTACTATTACATATATAATAATATCGATAAATATTTATCGACTTGAATTTAATGTGCGCCGTTATTTTAGGTCGCGGTTGATTATTTTTCGACGTTCCTTGCTTTCGTAAATTCTCGATCGTCACGTCTTATCACTATGAGTTCATAGCCTTGCATTTTAATACTTTAATTGTTTTATAAACCCGCGAGGGGGATAACATGCTTGTTTTTAAAAATAGAACACAAGGGACCCGAATGTATGCTAGTAGCCTTGATTATTATAAGTTAGCTTAACTCGCTAGATAAAAGACCCGCGGAAATCATGAATTGTTAACTACCGGGTAATGGTAGACGCTTATACATGAAATAGTACTATTTGGAGGTTGCCACCTCCAATCCGTGACGACTGGCTATCGTCATGTGTCGAAGAATGACACCACAAATGCGTTGTATAGAGAGTAATATGCACTCATAGCGAGGGTGTATAGTGGGCATTCTTTTTAGATGGTAACGTTCAATGTCATGAGGCTTATAATAATCCCCCTATAACTTTGTCTGATCCACATCGTTATGTCTTGATGATTTTGAGAAATGATACTTGTGTTCGGAATTTATTATATATATAAACTCTATGGATTCACTCAACATTATTGTGATGAAGATTTCGGAGAAGCGAATGAAATAAATATTTTGAAGGCCCATTTAAAGAAAATCATTCGAAGAAAATATTTGAAAATGATGTATGGATTATGAAAATATTTGAGACCTATGTTGTGAAACTTTTATTTCGAATGGTTATATTTAAAAACGTCTCTTTTCGAGTCGTTTTATATGCTTGAGTTATTGTATTAAGACGTAGCACCCCAAATGACCCTTCCGCTGATACGTGAAAAAAATGGGGGTGTTACATGGTCCATAGAATATGGATGATTTATAAACAGATAAACAGACCTAGTACTTACTGGCAGAAATGAAAGGTTAATGAACCTACCGAAATACAAAATAGTTTAAAATGCCTTATAATTATAAGTATAATAACAGATAGATGACTTGAAATGAGTTTCCAGAATTTCAGAAGTCTTAGATGACTCACAATAAGCAGTACCAAGTAAGTTTCGAAGATATTATGGCAAGACTTATGGTTAGATAGAACACTCAAAATAACGGAAATGAAATAGATAAGTACAGTCTAAGTAGAGGAGACTTAGTGCCCAGACTTAATACATGCTCAGATAGTCACCCCAAATTAGTTCGCGAAGACACGAACGGAATAAGTGGGGGAGATTTGTAACACCTAAAAAAACCAGGGTTTAGGTGTTTTATTACCACAATGTCATTACATAAGTTTGACTACGACTTTATAAGTTTGAATTTTTTACGTGATTGGTTAGTCAAACTATAAGTATAAATATCATGTAAATGGTTTTAGAAAGTATTATGTGGCCCAAGTATTAGAGAAATAACTTGAGGGACCATTCTTGCCATAATTGCAAAGTTATATTTAGAGGACTGAATTTATAGAATTGCCCTTATGTCCTAATACCAATAAAAGTCCAGAAGTCGTCTTATCATCACACGTGTATGTGTGTTTTTGAGAGGGAAAAGAGCTAAGAAAACCTAAGCATGAAGAAAGCTTCCTGTGATCATTCTAGGAGGGTTTTGATGATGATCATGCTAAATTCAAGATGTAGTATGCTTCCTTAACATGTCTTCAATCAAAGTAAGTATTCAATAAAAGGTTTGATTTCATGATCATGGTGGAAATTAGGGCTTTTAGTTAAAAAGTATGTTAATGAAGAAATTAGAATTCAGAATTAATGAAGTTGTGAAGTGTTTGTTTAGAGAATTAAGCTAATCCATGGTTTTTGATGAAGTTCATGCTTTTTGATAATCAATAAAGGTGTGTTTGGCTAAGGGTTTATATGGTGTCTAAACATGTGATTTTGGCTTAAGGCCTAAAGAATAATCATCTATACATGTTCAATAAGCTAAGGTATAAGTTTGGTAAAGAGTAAAATAGATTATTATGGGTTTTGGGTCGTTTTGGTGATGTTTCAAAACGGATCGGCAAGTTGTGCAGAATTTTATGCCAACTTTGAAGGGCCGTAGAGAATAAACCGCTTATCGGATTGACTTGAGATCAGAACCAAATTTTAGCTCTCTGAGTCTATTTTCCAATGCAACTGGCCTCATCTGTTAATTCAGAATTTAAGTGGGTCAAAACAGCAAATTACAGCAGTCTTTCCAAAAATCAGCAAACATCCATTTTACAAAAAGTTAGCAAAAATGACGTAGATCATGTGCACGGACATTATAGTAAGTTCTAATGACTATAGAATGATATGTTTATGTTTTTAGGTGATCTCAGAAGTCAAGATATGCCCGAGGAATGCGTAAGCCAACCGAGGTGAGTAACGGTTTAATTTAGCTCCGAATATAAGAGCATTTCATGTTTAGTGCAAGGTGGTAGTAGATTAAGCGTGCTTAGTATATCTATATGTCTTGTTATGTCACGAATAATACGCAAGATCTATTTACGTAACCTTAGTGGTGAAACATGCAAGTCAAGTACCATTTCGACCCATGTGGTATATAGTGTCTTTTTGACCCGTGTGGTCATATTTAGGATCATTTTGACCCGTGTGGTCATATTTAGTATCATGTTGACTCGTGTGGTCATATTTAGTATCATGGCGACCCATTGGGGTTCATATTCAGTATATGTTGACCATTGGGTCATATTTAGTATATGTTGACGCGTTGGATCATATTCAATATATGTTGACCGTTGGGTCATATTTAGTATATGTTAACCCGTTGGGTCATACTCAATATATGTTGACCGTTGGGTCATATTCAGTATATGTTGACCCGTTGGGTCATATTTAGTATTATGCTGACCGTTGGGTCATATCTAGTATCATGGCGACCCATTGGGGGTCATATTGAGTATATGTTGACCATTGGGTCATATTTAGTATATGTTGACGCGTTGGGTCATATTCAGTATTTTGTCACAGCTCAACCTTAAATTATATATGAATATTACGTGTGAACAATTGTAGACTCAAAACAGTTTATTAATAAACTTATAAACATAGTCACAGTCAATCCTGTGTGGAATAATAGTGCTTTATGCACATTAGTCAGTCCCAAATGGGGATAAATGCTTTATGCATTCAGTTTGGCGCACGAAGTGTTTACGCACTCAGCCAGTATGTGCTTTACGCACTCAGCCAGTATGTGCTTTACGCACTCAGCCAGTATGTGCTTTACACACTCAGTCAGTTATGCACCCAGTATGTGCTTTACGCACTCAACCAGTATGTGCTTTACGCACTCAGCCAGTATGTGCTTTACGCACTCAGTCAGTTATGCACCTAGTATGTGCTGTACGCACTCAGCCAGTATATGCTTTACGCACTCAGCAGTATGTGCTTTACGCACTCAGCCAATATGTGTTTTGGGTCGTTTTGGTGATGTTTCAAAACGGATCAGCAAATTGTGCATAATTTTATGCCAACTTTGAAGGGCCGTAGAAAATAAACCGCGTATCGGATTGACTTGAGGTCAGGACCAAATTTTAGCTCTCTCGGTCTATTTTCCAATGCAACTGGCCTCATTTGTTAATTCAGAACTGGCCTCATTTGTTAATTCAAAATTTAAGTGGGTCAAAATAGCAAATTACAGCAGAGTGCCCAAAAATATGCAAACGTCCATTTTGCAAAAAGTTAGCAAAAATGATGTAGATCATGTGCATGGACATTATAGTAAGTTCTAATGACTATAGAATGATATGTTTATGTTTTTAGGTGATCTCAGAAGTCAAGATATGCCCGAGGAATGCGTAAGCCAACCGAGGTGAGTAACGGTTTAATTTAGCTCCGAATATAGGAGCATTTCACATTTAGTGCAAGATGGTAGTAGATTAAGCGTGCTTAGTATATCTATATGTCTTGTTATGTCATGAGTAATACGAAAGATCTATTCACGTAACCTTAGTGGTGAAACATGCAAGTCAAGTACCATTTCGACCCGTGTGGTATATAGTGTCTTTTTGACCCGTGTGGTCATATTTAGTATCATTTTGACCAGTGTGGTCATATTTAGTATCATGTCGACCCGTGTGGTCATATTTAGTATCATTTTGACCCGTGTGGTCATATTTAGTATCATGTTGACTCGTGTGGTCATATTTAGTATCTTTTGACCCATGTTATCATATTGAGTATCATGTTGAGCCATGTTATCATATTTAGTATATGTTGACGCGTTGGGTCATATTCAATATATGTTGACAGTTGGGTCATATTTAGTATATGTTAACCCGTTGGGTCATACTCAATATATGTTGACCGTTGGGTCATATTCAGTATATGTTGACCCGTTGGGTTATATTTTGTATTATGCTGACCGTTGGGTCATATCTAGTATCATGGCGACCCATTGGGGTTCATATTCAGTATATGTTGACCATTGGGTCATCTTTAGTATATGTTGACGCGTTGGGTCATATTCAGTATATGTTGACCGTTGGGTCATATTTAGTATATGTTGACCCGTTGGGTCATACTTAGTATATGTTGACCGTTGGGTCATATTCAGTATATGTTGACCCGTTGGGTCATATTTAGTATTATGTTGACCGTTGGGTCATATCTAGTATCATGGCGACCCGTTGGGGGTCATATTCAACTTAGCCTTAATTTATATATGAATATTACGCGTGAACAGTTTCGAACTTAGAACAGTTTAGTAATAAACTTAGTCTCAGTCAATCCTGTGTGGAATAATAGTGCTTTAAGCACATTAATCAGTCCTGAATGGGGATAAATGCTTTATGCATTCAGTCAGACGCACTCAATCAGTTATGTGCTTACTCAGTATGTGCTTTACGCACTCGGCCAGTAAGTGCTTTACGCACTCAGCCAGTATGTGCTTTACGCACTCAGCCAGTATGTGCTTTACGCACTCAGCCAGTATGTGCTTTACGCACTCAGTCAGTTATGCACCCAGTATGTGCTTTACGCACTCAGCCAGTATGTGCTTTACGTACTTAGCTAGTATATGCTTTACGCACTCAGTCAGTTATGCACCTAGTATGTGCTTTACGCACTCAGCCAATATTTGCTTTACACACTCAGCCAGTATGTGCTTTACGCACTCAGTCAGTATGTGCTTTACACACTCAGTCAGTTATGCACCCAGTATGTGCTTTACGCACTCAGCCAGTTTGTGCTTTACGCACTCAGTCAGTTATGCACCCAGTATGTGCTTTACGTACTCAGACAGTATATGCTTTACGCACTCAGTCAGTATGTGCTTTACGCGCTCAGTATTGTGCTTATGCACTCAGCCAATGTTTTATATGTACTCAGCCAGTATATTGTCTTATGCACTCAATGTAGTCAGTTAGTATTGTGCTTTATGTAGCTCATGCACTCAATCAATATCATGCTATGTACTTATAGTAATTTGTTCAGGTAGTCGAAATAGTATGATATGTACTTATTCAGTATCATGCTTTATGCTTGCAGTTTCAATAGTCTGTTTAAGACATAGCTTTAATATCAGTTAGACTGCTAGTATTAGAATTCAACTTTACAAAACAGTACTATATGTAGCTTTCATACGGTTAATGATTACTGGATTATTATTAATTAGAAATCAGTTTATAGATAGCTTTATTACTCAGTCAGTAGCCTCAGAGGAATGTGCTATAAACACTTAGCCAGAACAAATACTTACGAATTCACATCCAGTAATAAGTTAGAATCAGTTAGAATCCAATTATATGCTTGTAGCCATGTATCAAAGTCTCTCAAGATGGACACGGGACTTATGCAGAAAACATCATGCTGATGTTCAGCTCATATTTTAGTTTATGATTAAGAACAGTTTCCGTTATCTCACTAAGTCGCAATGACTTACCATTCTCAGTTTCATGTTTTGCAGGTTTGTAAGATGAGCCAAGCTATGTGTTAGATGGGGCATAATGGGTAAAAATGGTGTCACTCGTGAGTTAGGTAACAAGCTTCTCATTTCCATTATTTGTTATCAGTTTGGAATGCCCCAAAGCAAGTCAATATCAATAACATGTTTTTATGGTACAAGTAATGTACTTAGTTACGATTTTTGAAGGGCGTTTAGAATAAGCCCGTTTACATGTAAAAGTTACGCTTCTGCTTATTTTATTAAAGTATACGGATTTTAGACATGTTATATATTATAAATGAAATGAGTTTAAAAAAATCTAGGCGTTTCACACCACATTTGGTAAGGGCAATTAAATTTTCACCAACACATTTAGAACACGCAACAACAAAAAGTGGACATTGTGGTAAGTGCAATTAAATTTCCACCACCGCATTCAGAACACAAAACCACCAAAACTTTGAGCGTTAAATATCAAAAAAGGCGATGCTACTACATAACAACTTATAACCATGAAGCAAACAATCTACTTTTTAGGGTTTACCAATTGATATTCCTTTTGTGGAAGAGAATTTGTTTTTTTGTCCTCGTAAATCTATACCAGATACTCAGACTTTGTTCTATTCAAATTGCATTTAGAAGCCACATATCTCAAAAACTGCACAACCGGAAGATGATGGCTAATGTGTTCACTTCCTTATTCTGTTAGTTTTTTTCAGGCATGTGTGATGGCCTATTGATCTGTATAACCTGAGCTACCTAAATTCTCCCCCAAGAATCATATAGAGCACTCGTATCAATTTCTTCCTCCTCCCCATGCCAACATTAGAATGTTAATCTCATATGTTTTAGAAAAACTAAGGACAGATGAGAACAATTTATATTAAAGCCAAATAGTTACCATTGCAGTTACTTATACAAAAACACTATAAAACTGTACCGACATACACCACTCAATGGTAATGCAAAATACTAATACTACAAATCAGTGTAGTCAAAAGCGAGAAAAGTAAGCGCTTAAGCGAAGAAGCGAAGAGAAGCGACCTAAAGCGCTTTGATTCCAAAGAAGCGAGGCGTTTTACTAAGGTAAGAAAAAGCGTTGTGAGGCGACCAAAAAGCGACCAAAAAGCGCTCGCTTTTTTGTATAACGGCTTGTTTTTAATGTTTTAGCTAATAAAGTTGTACAGCCGGCCCTAATCTTCTAAATTAGGTTAAATAATTACAAAACTAACCCAAGTATAATATTATAAATACTAACAATTATTAATCACACAATTCTATCTTCCCACGTTTTATACTTCCACTTATCATTTTTTATTCCACGCCTGCCCTACCACCATCCATCCAAGCTAGTACTAGTGGTGTAAATGAGCCGAGGCAATATACAAGAAGAAATGCATCAGCATCTACAAGTACGACACTCTATGATGAATCCGAAGAGGATTTTGTAGATGAAGATGATATAGTGGATCTCGGAAATGATGGGGAAATAAGAAATGAGAACTTAGATGATTATTTCGAATAAAAATAGTAGACTTTAGGCTTTAAGTATTTGAATAAACTTCTCTTTTGTTGTCTTTTTACATTAAAAATGAAGATTTTAAGATAATTATATTTTTATTTAATCATTGTTTTCATACTAGACACTATTATATGCACAAAGGGTAAAAAGTTAACTGAAGCGCTCGCTTTTGTCGCTTCTTACTTCTCGCTTTAGGGAAAGGCATGTCGCTTTCGCCTTTAACTACCTTGCTACAAATAAACAGCAAACTGGAAAACATGATTTCAGATATAAGAACATACCCCTAATGAGTTACGGATCTCTATTGACGACGAAAAACTATTGGAACTTTAAAAATATAAGAACACGCATCCATTTCTCAATAGCCATATAAGACACACCGTATATCACTTATAGTCACACAAAAACATCTAGTTTTAACAAAAAACAATGCCTGACACGATAAACTACTGTACATTAATGTTTCTAAAAGCATAACCAAGGTATCAACGAATATAGTAATACAGAGATGAAGAGAAACCGAGAAAATGATATAAGGTTTTTCTATGATACCTATTAGAAAATGGAAAACGCTATATCATTCTCTCACTTACCCTTTACCCGTATATATATTAGCTTATTTGATCGGCAAAATTTATGAGAAAACAATACCTATTTGGCCAAAACAACATGACACACATGACATTTATACGGAAAAAAACAACCATTCACAGCAACGGCTATAAATCGTAGCATCATAAATTATTACGATAACCACTGGTGAAACGACCGATAAAAGGTAAGGTTATTTGGCTCATAATAGCAGAGCAAAGGAGAACGTCTAAGGCAATTTGGCTCTAAACCAAACACCATTTGGAATTGTAAATCCTCAAGTAAAAAAATGTGACGACAATCATAAAAGGTAGAATAAAGAAAATCGCCAAACCACATTTCAATTTTCTTTTTCGACATTAACAAGGCATATGTCTATTTACCTAATATCTTTCAGTTTATGGGGCCTCTATGCGGTGTTTAATTTTGTATTTAGAATATGCTCAATATATAAAAATGAAAGGATAGCAGAAACCGATTACCGGCTAAAATAGTTGCTCAAATTAATGAGGTGCGTTTCTAAACCCTGGAATGCTTTTTTTTCTTAGTCATTATCTATTAAATCCCACGTTGAACAATCTTTTAGAGTATATCCACACCAATTTAAATTCATAGCAAACATATGACACCCACAGAAAAGAAACAAATATCGTACCTTACAAAACCCATATGGTGGACGTTACCAATGATCCGTGGCGATCATAAAAGATATTAGAAGCCCGAAACCACATAACCTTTCCTATAAAACCGCATTTTGCCACCCAAAATACCTTCCCTTTTACAAATGAAATTTGGATTTATGTCTTCCACAATCATTCTTAATGTGCTTTCTAGTTAGTAACGAAGGAAACCTAGAATTGTATACCTAACCCAGCAACTTCGCCAATTTACGTTGTAGAACAACCAACCTAGATTATTATTAATTCAAAACAATATAAAGGTCAAACCACCTAAAAACCAATTCTGACAGGTTCATGCCACATCCGCGAAAGCAAAAGCAGGCAAAGCGAATCACTCACACACCAAACTGTCCTTCCATTTTCTGCACCAAAACGACTTAGACGAAATTAGAAGCAATGAACATAGAACATACATAGGGAATACACATAAATTCAAAATACATACATAGATCAAATAAAACACACCTTGCAGCACGCAGTGGCGGATCTAGAATTTTGCAAGAGGGCATGCACTATAGTAATAGACTTATTAAGAAATTTAGTTTTTCGGTTCGGTTTCATCGGGTTGGGTTATATCGTGTTGGGCTGTTTGGAATTCGAATTAAGAACGCTTGTTTTGTTTTTTTCAATCATAGTTTGCAAAATTTACTTTAGTTTATCAAGCTTGAGTTAGGTTATTAATTAGTTACCTATATTTGAGTATATTTATTGAAAATAATTAACTTGCAAATTTGTGGGTTCAGTGGTTGGGCCGGGGGAAGATAAATACCGGACTCAAAATCTAATATTACAACTATATGTTACAAATGGGCCACACAAAAATACAAAGCGGCAAAGTCTATTGACTATTGACCTAGATCTTCTCTTTCTTCTTCACGCCACTTAACCACAGTTTCCCTACTGCTTCATATTTACACAAAATTCATCTATTTTATCACATCAAAGGATTAAAGAAAGGCAAGTTGTATGTGGGTATGCACAATATTTTTTCTATGTTCCAGTGGGTGTGCACTCCTAAGTTCTTACTGTATTTTGTAATAGCTTTTAAGAGAAAACAGAAAAAATTACACTGTTGAAATTTTACACAGGGTATGCACGTGCATACCCTGTGTTGTATGTAGATCCACCCCTGGCAGCAAACACAATAATACACAGGAAAAAATATCTGGGCTTTTACCAAAATAACACCAACTGGCCAATATATTCATAAACAAATACAACGGCATATCAAAAAATTCATCTCAGCAACTACAAAGATAGCAAGTGGGCAGCCAAATCAATAATCCTCGCATTTTACGCAGCAAAATAACAAAATTAGAAGGAACTCCAATAAACACAAACCACACACAGGTGACATAAACCAATTCAAACAACATGCAACAACCAAACTAAACATGTGATACAACACCCGTGATCATACCAAGGAAAAAACAGTTGCAGTTTTACTAAAAACAATGCCATACTGTCAATTTTATGTGAAGAAAAATACACAGGTGTTTACTGATTCATTTTAACTCACGCATTAGTAGCAAAATACAGGCTACCAATGCAAATCAATTTCGTACTTGATAACATCAAATGTTTCATTACTTTTAGTATTAAATTCATGTGTTTATTGCCTTGTTTTAGGTTGATTTATGTAAATCTGGTACTTAATTCATTCATATTTGCATAATCAGGTCAGTCAAGGCGTTGGAATGAAAAGATGCGAGAAATGGCCAAGAATGGAATAAATACATTGCATTCAGGGGTGAATCTTTGATGTATGGATGCAGAAGATTAGAAGTTTGTAGATGTAAAACAATAGTACCGATACTAAGTTATTTAGTAGATGTACTAAATTCTACTAAGGGTACTATATTTCTCCAAGAAGCAACTCAAGGCTAAAACAAAAAATAGTGCCACTACTAATTTATTTAGGAGAGATAGTATATTTATAAAGGAAAAGAAAGAAAACCCAAATTCCATGTTGGGCTAGTTGATTATTGAATTCTCAAAATAGTTACGGCGTAATCAACTCGTTGGAGTTACACCGTAACCTTCAACGTGATAAGGAAGGATCATGCTGACGTCAAGACTACGACGTATCTGAACCGTTATGGTTACGTTGTAACTAGTGAAGAAAAAAAAGCCGTGAGCACAAGAAGGAAGTTACGGCGTAGTTCTTCACTTATGACTACGCCGTAACAAGTCCCTTGGACGTCAAATTCTATTAACTCCAGGGACTGATGTTGCGCAATTCTTAAAAAATTTACATATTATTCAAGGACTTAATGTTTTACGTCAACAATGATCAAGGGTTGAAGTCGTACAAGACCTAAACTTCCATTGCCCTATATATACAAAATGAATGGAATGCATTTTATTCATTCGTTTTGTTTTCTTCATGTATGATGAGAAGAAAAGGAGAAAAGGGCACAAAGAGGGTTCGATTAAGTTAAACCCTTCGGGGTTTGCCATTACATTAGACTAGAGCGAATTTTGAGCAAGATAACTCGCACGATTATGTACATGACACTATAATTAAATTATGGTTTAATTCATATTTTTTGATTTACTTAATCTTTACTTTTTAATCATTTGTGCCTTATTATTATTTGTGTTTTATTAAATTGTTCTTGGTGTTTAATTAGTTTATGATCCTTTTTTTGTTATTTAATTTGATCTTATTGTTTATATCATTCTCTTTGGATAATTTATGTGTTTGTCGTATGATCCTCACATTTTGTTAGGAATTAAAAGTGTGTATTATTAGACAACGAGGTATTCAAACCCGTGCGATGCACCAGCTTTGTTTTTCGATTAAAAATTGATATTTGATTTCGTTGAGGTGAAGGTGATTCTTGGTATTATGGCTATATCCCTTTTATTTAATATAATTATAAATGTTGAATTAGTTATTTTATATATCAAAAGTTATAACAAAACAAACCAACAGGTCAAAGAAGTGCTACTAAAATTGTGCTAGTTTTGAACAATGTTTAACTAATTGGTCTAAATTGGTTTGGCCAAGGCATGCTTGTGTACTTGAACACTCCGGAATGTTTTAATAAAAGTATATAATTTTTACAAACTCCTAAAGATTAATTACAACCACTTTAATTTGTGTATACTAATGATATACTCATAAGTAACTCATGGTTCTTATCTTTCTTCTGGTCAATTCTATTAGCTTAAAGAATGATTTTAGTTAAGACCAAACAGCTTTATAGGTGAACTACCTTATAAGCCACATCAACCACCTGTGAATTACAATAACTTCAGTTAAAGAATGCTATCAAAATCAATCACTATATATACGCACATAGGTACCCATACATACATGTACATCATAAACACTACTAAATCATCATCCGTAATAACCTTCTTTATTTCAGCAATCAATTTAAACCGCCAAGATATTTCATTTACTTCCTTCCCGTGGATGTCGTGACCAAGCTGAAAATATAATAGAACAAATGGTTTAGTGCATAACAAAAAAGTAGTTGCATCTTTTGTTTGGTCGCATAACACCAGAGCTAAAGAATCTATAGCAGCTTCTTCTGGTCACTTTAACGACTACATATGATTTCTTTTATATATTACGGTCAATTCAATGACTGATAACCAAATTGTAGCTTAAAACAACAATACCTATCACACATAACATAATAATGTAGTAGAGTAAAAGAATCACAAAACATTTAACAGTGAGATAGTTTAATGGTTATCCACATCATGCCCACATACTAAGTTCTTATTGCAAGCGAAGC
>BQNB010076069.1:1579-29955 GCA_026074375.1 Tanacetum coccineum | reverse complement strand
CTTAGACCTAATCGAAACCTGTTTATTTGTGTGATACATCTCGTGTCATGTCACAAATTGCCATGCAAGCGTCAATATCGTCGTCTAAAACATGGTTTGAAAGATACATGGACTAGCTAAAAATTTATTACTTGCACAAATAGTTTAAGATGGCGTTTTGCAAAAATTGCAGGCGTATTCCTTAGTTTTGTGTGATATAATTCATAGTAATATATTAGTCGTAGTCAAATGCCCCATTTCCTATCTTATTGTTCTTTTTATATGTCCTGGATTAAAAGGAAGTACAACCATTTGTTTGTTTACGATTAATTATTGATGAGAAAATTCATTTTTATCTTGAAAGAAAAGAAAAAAAAAGAAGAACACATGTTACTTCACATCAAACAAAAGGAAATATTAGGAATGTACTTTGGGAGCATCCATTAATAATGTCTCATATAGAAATTTGACTTTCTATCAACTACATACCCATGCCTGTCTCTCTTAGAACACCTAACCAGTGTTTTTGAATCTGCCATTTTCTTGGTCTATAAAGCCCCCAACACATTATTATTATTTTTTAACTTTTTTCATTCAACAACATGCAAACACAATTAATATTGTATAGGAATTACACAGTAAATTATACCCCACAAGCATGTGGATCATCTTCAATGACTTGCACTATATACGTCTTTTAGCCACCACTCCATTTTCTTCACTAAAAATAAAAGAAAACAAATCAATTGTCACATTTCTGAAATATTGGAGCTATTATAGTTAGCATAAACAGTTTTGTTTGATTATAATGCAAGAATACAGCAGCACATGTTAAGAAACATGGATTAGATGATTATGTTAGCATGGCAGATTATGTTTATCCTATCAATAATTAATTGTCAAATTGATTAGTCAATCAATTAGTTGCCAGTCATTATCTTGTCAAACATTAATTAGTTGTCAATCCACATAGTCTTGTACCTCCTATAAATTGTAATGATTGATGAATGAAAGAAACACACAAAGTTTCACCATCCTTTATGGTATCAGACGCCATTGTTGATCCTCAAAAACAGTAACTCTTTATCACAAAATAGCTGTCATTCGGTCATCGGCAACTTACCGATGATTCGGAGGGATCCCAAACGCACCTTTTTCTGTTCTCTTGTTAGTTTTCATTTTCAATAAATCAAGTGTCTCGTATGCTTGTGCTCTCTCTAAAAAAATAAATCAAGTACCTCAAGTACCTGAATCCACCTTTCAGTAACTACTTCTCAAACGTCTCCTGGCAACGGCTTTAGTTGAATAACAAGTCATCATCAAACTTTAATCTCTTAAAATCCTTATGTCTTAACCGCGAAGATCAATGAAATTTTTCGAAGAAAATAGTTGGTTGCAAAATTGCCTACCTAAAGGCAAAGAAGCCATGACGTAAAAAAAAGTCACGTGAAGGAGGAAGCTGCAAGCAATAAAACACTATGCCGCCAAATACAATTTTGCTTCCGCTCAAACAAACAATAAAGAAGATGAAAAAACCACCAGAGATCATTGTATTTTTCAAAAATAGTTGGTCAAAAAATTTGCGCTCCTACCTAAAGGCAAAAAGCCATGACGTAAAAATAAATGTCACGCAAAGGAGGAAGCCGCAAACAATAAACCACTATGCCGGCGAATACAGTTATTCTTCCGTCTCAACAAACAACAAAGAAGATGATAAAAAAAGAAGCGTTTTTCAACTTATGTTTCAGTTTGTCTGTCGTGAAGTCTCCCGTTCAAACTGCGGGGGAGTGTTAGCATGACATATTATGATTATCCTATCAATAATTAGTTGTCAAATTGATTAGTCAATCAATTAGTTGTCAGTCATTATCTTGTCAAACATTAATTGGTTGTCTATCTACATAATTTTGTACCCCTATAAATTGTAACGATTGATGAATGAAAGAAACACACAAAGTTTCATCATCCTTCACATTACGGTAAAAATCTAAGCGATGATTGTAATTAGATCGCATCTACACGTCATTAGGAAATACCGGAATTGATTATGTTTTGATCCGAAGAAACCTAGAAAAGATACGTACATTCTCGGTGGGAGATAAAAATCCTCTCTTATATTGAGATTACATATAAATATATAATATATTAACTCATGTTAGAGTAGTATTAATGTCCTCTGGACAGAAATTGCTTATTACATAAACGACGACGAGGTAGTTCCGTAAGAAATAATACTAATGAAAGAACAACGCGTAGCTTATAATTTAGCTTTCACATTCTTTGCTACACTTTCTGAGGATTCTTTTTAATTTGAGATTGAGTACAGTATATAAAGACTAAATGCAATCTCAAATTAGTAAGACAGGATTAAGAAAATGAATTAATGTAGTACGGAATATATGGAAAAAGTGAGTTAAAAAAGTCAAGAAATTTGGTTGACTAAATAAGGTAACTGTGCGTATTACAAGGCCTTTGGGTCTTATGCATAGAGGAGGAAAAAAAACATAGAAATGCGTGAAATTAATTTTGTGGAACCAAGTAAACTAGGTTACTCAGTTACAAAATAAATAGGGATCCAGAAAACGTTACGATTATTTTGTATAACAGGTGTCTGATTTTGGTTCCATTAGAGTAGAGGACGCATTTAGGGTTAGTATTAGCCTTTTAGGTTTTTTTAACAACCAACATTCTTAAAAGTTGTGGTTAAAACTTAAAAGTATTTGACAATAAAATATGTATAGGGTTTATATTTATTTTTAGGAAAGTGATTTGTACACATATTATTTTTGCCATCTATCACTAATGTACAATCGTTGATGTACACAGTACAACATACAAATGCATATTTAGTGGTGGATGACAAAAAGAAAAAAAGAAGAAGTGGCTCTAACATTTGTGCTAGTTTGTCCGTTCGCAGGTCTCTCGTTCAAACTACGTAGTTTGTCCGTACACGGAGGAATATTAGAGAATAAAATACATATAAAGTTTGTATTTATTTTTATTCTGTTTATGTAATTTCCTCATAGGATTACGTATCTTGTTAATCAAAATTATATTAGCCTATAAATATAGGTTATTGTAATAACACTTGATCACACAATTTATAACCTAGCTCTCTCTTCTTTGGAAACTTTGGAGAAAAATCTAAACCTTAAAGTTTTTTCGCTAAAATAACTAAAATGGACTAAATCATTCAATTTTTCTTCACTAAATCACTTAATGTTTGAATTTTTTTTACCCTAAACGTTTTTTTTCTAACTTCAACAAATTACTGTAATCATTTATCTATCAATATTAATCGATCCTGGGTTAACTTTTGATAAGAATGATTCTAATCAGCAGACTTACGATTTATATCAAATCGTTTTCATTAAATCATGTGTTGGGATTTGTTGGTGCTTAAATTTTTTTTCCTTAACTCGTGTGTTGGGATTTTTTGGTGCCTTTAATCGTGACTTGCTTGTTTAGGGTTCTGTCTTTATTTGTTATGATTTAGGGTTTGCTATTGCTGGTTAGTTATCGTGTTATTGCATGGTATAAACATGAAAATGGGTTTCATGATCCGATAGGGAGCAAGGGTGGAACTAAGAAGGATAGGAATACGAAGAAGAGTAGATCAAAGGTTGTACGAAAGAGTAACGATGATCTTGTTGGTGCGAATGATGAGGACACGATTTCTATGGCTGAAAAGATCCATGATATGGAACGTCAAATGCTTGATGGTATGTGATGACGTACCCTCCGATTCGGCTCGAAGGCCACCCCTTCGAGCCCGAAAGGGATCTACACCCAACAACACCTAGAAACCTTCGAATATATTCTAGTTGTGTAAAATCATCTTCGCGATGGTTACCAGTATGGGAATTCGCCACTCGAATGATAATACCCCTCGAGGTTCCCCCTTCGATGGAACTAGGGCAGAGGTAACATCTAACTATGTCAAAACCCACGTTCTCCTCTCTACACAGGCTTTCTCGCCAAGGTAAAGATCGTGGTACACTAACCCTTGAATCTCCCTTAAATCGCGGGACACCCCCACGATCACTGGTTTATGTGTAGAGCCTTGTTCCAGCCTATTTCATCACCTATAAATAGATGGCAAGGTCCTCGGGTTTGATTTACGCTTAGAACACCTACTTACATACTTTGCACATACTTATTATCATCCAAAGCACATACTTACTCTTACGCCGGAGGTGATTCGCAGGGCCACCCCCTGTGCTTCACTTAACGAAGTGTCTGTATTTGTTTTGTCACATGTTATACACAGCTTGGCAGTTCAGCAACCAACCTCAAACTCTTCAATCACCATCGAAGCCTAGTTGTACCCAATATTGCACAATTAGTGGCACCATCCGTGGGACCCACTACAATTAGTCCCGCTAAAAATAAATTAATAACCCTCAAACTACTTAACCTATTTTTTCGGCATGACAAATGGAAAAGAAGAAACATCACCACTGGGTTTTTCGACACTAACCCCTTTACCCGGTCCAAACGTGGGTGACCTACCACCCATAACCGTCTCTACTTTTACCGCCAGATCTCCTAAAAATAGGCCACTCACCAACCGTGCATTCACCTCAGCTAATTCTGATCATGTGATTAGCCCAACCTTCGTAGAAGCTAACTACAAAGTTCTCGAATACCTCTTACTGTGAGGAGTATGATGAAGAAAGGGAGATGGAACCAAGGTCTACACGTGTTAGGAAAACTACTACTGTGTGGAAACTAGAAGGGGGAGGGTTGACTAGTTTACCGGTTAATTGGAGTTTTAAAGTTTTACTTCTAAAATTTGTTAGATCCGAGTATATGTTTAATCAACCAACAATGTACGTATCTACTAGCTACAACTAATCAAACAATAGATAATAATCACAATAATATAAATAGATGAGAGAAGGAACAATCAAACCAAGACACCAAGATTTATAGTGGTTCGGCTACGAAGCTCCTTTTCGCCCTACTCCACTCCCCGAGTATCCTACTCGAGATTTCACTATGTCAACAAGCTCCCTTCAGGCGGAGAAAACGTTTACACGTCGCTTACGTTATTTTCCGACACTAAGCTAAATGTTGAGTCCTAATCTTAGCTAGAACCAATCTACCACTTCACAGGTAATACACAATCACGAGATCTACACTATCAGATTTATACACTATCTGATTTACACAACTACACAAGATAATCAAGATAGAGATTTGGTACTTAGAAAAAAGAAGGAGAAGTCACTAGACTACAATAATTCGTTTTTTGGTGAATACGGATGTTCTTCTCTTGCACTTGATAAAGAGGAGCGGAGAGATGAGAAGAATAGATTGGATCACTTGAAATAAGATCAAACAATGTTAGTGATCAAGAGATTTAGTGAGAGAAAGAAGGTTTTTAGAGAGAGAAAGAAGACTGGAAAAATTCGTTCAAAAAAGTCTATTTTTCTGCTGAGAATAGTGTAATATTTATAGGCAGGAATCCCCAACGGTCAGCTGTGGCGATCCCGACGGTCTCAGATATATATGAGGGCCGCCTAGCCACTAAGGGGGCCGCCCGTAGACTGACGCTCCCCTTTTGTCTTTTAGTAGGAAATGTTTTATCTGTTATGGAAGCTTCCATTTTGGGAGGATAATTTAAATTTCAAATTTATGTTTTAAATAAAAAATTTATTTTAATTAATTAAAAAATGTTTTATATATATTTATTTTTGTAAAAATACTTTCGTAAAAATGTGATGGTTAAGAAAAATTATTTTCTTGATCACTAATCATGTTTAATAATTTGTTTATACATACCTTAAGTGATTTACATTTGAAATGGAAATTTATGATTAATAATTTGTAAACGTTTATTTTTATCGTAAACGTTTTTACATATTGTTATCTTCAAAACATAAAGAGGTCGAAAAATATAAATAACATTTTTAGATATTATTTGTATTAACAATCTCTCTCTTTTTGATGATAACAAAATATAAACTCATTTTATATAAAATAAAGTTTTTAAATTATTAATGAGTTTTGATCTATTTCTCCTCCTTTTTGTCGAAGTCAAAAAGGATGATCGTCGAATTGTAGAGAGAATAAAATCGACGATGCCAAGACTCCCCCTTGATGTATGCTCCCCCTCGTTTGGGGAACCAATGGATCGATCTTATGAGAATATTGCTACAAAACAAAGTGAGAAGTACCAATGCAAGAATATATTCCCAACTAGTAGCAATATAGCAATTCATGCAAGTTAGATCATAAAGTAGTTTCATTCATCACTTAAGAAACTCATACAAGAAACATACTAACTAAGATGAGATAGATTCATACCCTAACGGTATGAAGATTACAATATAAAGTAGATAAACATAACATAAAGACATATTAAAACATAAATCTAGACTAGTGGAGTCTTGAAATCTAGAAGATGCCATAAGCAAAAAATGGATGACCGATTATTTTAAGAAATTAAACATATTAGAATGTTTAATTATGGTAGGTTAAGAATGATGAGGTAGGTGGTCATGGTTTGGTGGGGTGCTAGTTTGAGGTAGGTGTTGAGGAAGGTCCCTTTTTAGGACATCTCATCACCAAGTAAGGAATCAAGGCTAACTCTTCGAAGGTCAAGGCGATCACCAACCTGAAGCCGCCTAAAACACTTAAGGAGATGCAGATTCTCAACAAAAAGTTGGCAGCCCTAAGCAGATTCCTCTCAAAGGGTTCTGACAAATGACTCATATTCTTTAAAGCACTCAAGAGTTGTATAGGTAAGAAGACTTTAGAGTGCACATCTGATGCCAACGAAGCCTTTCAAAAAATGAGGGAATTCGTAGAAATATTACCAACACTTACAGCCCCAATCAAACGTGAAGTCTTAGTAATGTATCTCGCAGCTTCAGCGGAAATTATAAGCGTCGTTCTACTCGCAGAAAGAGAAAAAAGGCAGGTTCCGATTTACTTCGTGAGTAGGGTGTTACAAGGGGTAGAACTAAATTACCCCAAACTCAAAAAGCTTATACTAGACCTTGTGCATGCCGCAAGAAGACTTCGAAGGTACTTCCAAGCTCACCCCATTCGGGTATTGACTGATAAACCTATTAAGCAAATCCTAGCAAGACCTAAGAAGTCAGGACGAATAGCTAAGTAGGCCATCGAACTGGGAGAGCATGACATCGAGTTCAAAGGACGTAACTCTGTTAAAGGCCAGATATTAGCTGATTTTCTAGCTGAGACACCCTCCACAGAAAATAAAGAAACAGAGACTAAGAAGCTCGAAATAGAAAATAAAGAACCAATGTCATAAGGCATGTGGATGCTATCTACCGATGGAACCTCTAGCTCTGACGGTTCAGGTGCCGGTCTAATGCTAGTCAGCCTTGAACAAAAAGAATACACGTACGCTTTAAGGTTTGAGTTCGAGACAACCAATAATGAGGCAGAGTACGAAGCACTCTTGGCAGGTATAAGAATAGCTGCAAACCTGAAGTTTGAGGATTATTCAATTTTTGTAGACTCTGAACTAGTGGCTAACCAGGTCAAGGGTCTATTCGAAGCCAGACAACCAATGATTAAGCAATACTTAGAGAAGACAAAGGAGCTCCTCAGAAGTTTCAACAGCTATACCATGAAGCATGTTCGAAGAGACCAAAAAAAGAAAGCATATGCCCTGAGCAAGCTAGCTTCGATGACTTTTTCGCGTCTTGCCAATGAAGTCTTGGTAGAAGTCTTGCTTGAAAAATCAATTGTTTAAAAGGAAATAGCGGACGTCATAAAAGAAGAAGGAGAAAACTGGATGTTGCCTATCTGGGAGTACCTACTCTTTGGTCTCCTTCCCAAAGATCCGCAAAAGGCAAGAAAACTAAGAGTTTAGGCACCTCTATACAGAATCATTGATGGTAACCTATATCGTAAGTCGTACTTGTCATCATGGCTACGATGTGTAGGACCAAAACAAGCTAAATGTATCCTTCAGGAAATACACAAAGGTTCCAGCGGCATACACGCGGGGTCACGATCAGTAGTATCAAAGACTATGAAGCTAGAATATAACTGGCCTTCGATGCATATGGACGCAAAAGCAGAGATTCAAAGGTACGAAGCATGTCAGATTCATTCATCCATGCCAAGGAGACCAAAGCAATGCATGAAATCCGTTACTTTGGTGTGGCCTTTCTCCCAATGAGGAATTGATATCGCAGGACCTCTACCAATAGCTCCCGGAGGTGCAAGATTTCTGGTTGTAACTATCGACTTCATTAAAAAATAGGTCGAAGTGAAACCCCTAGTGTCCATAACAGGAAAGCATATGGAGAAGTTTGTTTGGGAATACATCGTATGCAGATTCAGAGTTTCCCAAATCATAATCTCCGATAATGGGAAACAATTCGCCAAAGGAATCTTCCTAGTCTTTTGCCAAAGACTCGACATATACCAGTCCTTCACTTTGGTTTATCAGCCTCAAGCAAATGGGCAGGTGGAGTTACAAAAAGAGATATAATCAAAGGTATGGAACGAATACTGGGAAAGAACCATTAATGTTGGGTTGATGAGCTACCGCAAGTACTATGGACACACATGACATCACCAAAATCTAGCCACAGAGAAACTCCCTTCAGTTTAACCTACGACTCTATGATATATTAAACAATTCTGTATTATATTTTCTTGTGATTTGAAAAAAATGACACCAAAAAGAGCCACAAGGCCAACACCAACACCATGAAACAGAAAAAACTGAACCACTCTACCACCTACATCGTCCAACCGAATTCACAACCGGAAAGGCAGTGATTTATCAAGGTGTGTTGCTGAAGCACTACAGCACGAGATCGCTTCGATAGAAACATGAATGGTGATGACAACCAGAATTCAGTCACCGGTGTAAGAAGGCAAAGCTCCCTCCTGCTCGTGAGTGCACTTACCCAAACTTCAAGAAATGCAACACCTATACTTTAAGGGCAATGAAGGAGTCTTTGAGTTGGCACAGTGGTTTGAAAGAATGGAAACTGTGTTCTGTATAAGCAACTACTCTGTGGAAAACCAAATCAAGTTTTCCACTTGTACTCTTCTTGTAAGTGCTCTAACATGGTGGAACTCCTATGTTAAGACTTGTTGGGTTCCCATAGATACCTACCGCACTCAGACCAAAGGTACCGAACACCTATTACATCGATGTTTACTCAGCAATGACTTAGACAAACTAAAAAAGAAACATTGACTAACAAATACTGCCTAAGAGCGAGATTAAAAACGGAGTTAGATGTGAAGCTTAAGTTAAGGCACTGATGTAGAACTCTAACCAACGGTTTCAAGAGACTGCATTGATGTTACTAGGATTTTCCTGAAGAGTCAAACAAATTAGAGAAACATATGTCAAAGCCCTCTCAGCTTTCGCCTAACAATGCTAATCTACGAACGTGTAATGGCAATCCTAAGCCAAACAAAACCATGCACGTGCAATTAGTTTGCAACTAAGGCACTGATTGCAAGAAAAATCGTACTTTTGCTATCGCTGCGAACAAGAGTGAGAACAATAAGAAAGCAAGAAGATGATAACAACAAACAACAACACACATAACAAGAAGCAAAACACCTTACTGCATAGCTTATGCTGCAAGCGGGTCTGGGCGTGAGAAAGACACCCTTACTACGAGAGATATCAAACCTCTGCAGTTCAAATGCATCTATCAACATGACAAGTCATCTGCTCCAAAATCGTTTACCAGACAACAGGTTGCCATCACAGGCGTGAACTGTAATGAGTACTGTAAAATGACTTCAACAAAACACTAGGCTATATAAACAAAAACAAAAGAAAAGACGAGGTCACCAGAGCAGGATCAGAAACCAACTTGTTATAAAATGCGTAGGAGCCCAGACATTTTACCAAAGAGAGGCATTGTGTCCCAAACAAAAAAGTAGAGCTGAAAAACAAACAAACCATAAACACGTATGGTAACCAAGGTCAAAATAGGAAATGCTCCACCTAAAAAAGTGGCGGAATTGAAATTAAAGTGTAATGACGTAGTGCAGGACCAGGGCGTGTCCGATGATAGGTAGGTACAAAAACATCAAAACTACCCTCAAAAAAAAAAAATAACACGTCGTTATGGGTATTGTTCTTTAGTTTCCCAACTATCTAATAAAGACTAAAGACCTTCTAGAACAAATAATCACACACTAAACAAAAACAAAACCCCGATCATGACGCTTCTCGATCTTTTTCACTTACTTATTTCGACATATCACAAACACTTATACTTGGTTGTACTAACTACTATATTACTAACTCACGGTTGTTACCTTTGCAATTACTTACCTACTAATCTCTGTTTCTTAATTGATACTAGGTATTGCCCGAATAAGAAGCTTTAAAATGTCATACTAGACCAACTAAAGACACTAACTCTAAAAAAAAACTTTAATCATAGCCCTAACTTACCAAGTACGTCTACACTCACGCTCACTACAAACCACACTAATCATAACTTCTAAAAAAACCTACCATCTAACCCACTGCCAACTTCTTTCACAACAGCCACATACATCACCATACTAGAGCAGGTCAGAAACCTACTTGTTATAAATGTGGAGCCCAGGGACATTTCAAGAGGGATTGTCCAAAGCTGAAAAACAACAACCGTGGTAACCAAGGTGGAAATGGAAATGCTCCAGCAAAAGTGTATGCGGTAGGCCATGTAGGGACAAACTCAGACTCAAACGTCGTTATGGGTATGTTCCTTCTAAACAACCGCTATGCTTCTGTCTTATTTGATACTAGTGCCGATAAAAGCTTTGTGTCTACTGCATTTAGCTCCCAAATTGATATCACACCATCTACCTTAGATCATTATTATGATGTTGAACTAGCTTACGGGAGAACAAATGGGTTAAACGTTATCATTTGGGGTTGTACATTAAATTTCTTAAATCACCCATACAACATAGACTTAATGCCCATAGAACTTGGTAGTCTTGACGTCATAATCGGCATGGATTGGTTGGCAAAGTACCAAGTTGTTATCGTTGGTGCCGAGAAAATCATTTGTATTCCCTAGGGAAATGAAACATTGATTGTTCGTGGAGACGGAAGCGACCGGGGAAACGAGACTCGTTTGAACAACATCTCGTGCACTAAAATGCAAAAGTACATGCTAAAAGGATGTCCTATCTTTTTGGCACATGTTACTACAAAGGAGACTAAAGACAAGTCGGAGAATAAGCGACTTGAGGATGTACCGATAGTTTGAAACTTTCCTGAAGTGTTTCCTGAAGACTTGTCGAGTCTCCCTCTGACTCGACAAGTGGAATTCTAAATCTATTTGATACCTGGTGCTGCACCTGTAGCACGGGCACCTTATTGGTTGGCCCCGTCTAAAATGAAGGAATTATCAGACCAACTCCAAGAACTTTCTGACAAGGGCTTCATAAGACCCAATTCTTCACCTTGGGGAGCTCCGGTCTTGTTTGTCAAAACGAATGATGGATTGTTTTGAATGTGTATCGACTACCGAGAGCTAAACAAGCTAACGGTGAAGAATCGTTATCCACTCCCAAGGATCGACAAATTATTTTATCAGCTACAAGGATCCAGTGTTTATTTTAAGATAAACTTACGATCAGTTTATCACCAAATTCGAGTACGGGAAGAAGATATTCCGAAGACGGCATTCAAAACTCAATATGGTCATTATGAGTTCCAAGTTATACCATTTGGCTTGACAAACGCACCAGCACTATATATGGATCTCATGAACCGCGTATGCAAGCCATTTTTAGATAAATTTATGATTGCGGTTATTGACGATATCCTTATCTACTCCAAGAACAAGAAGGAACACGAAGAACATCTTAAGGCAATTCTGGAATTGCTTAAGAAAGAGGAGTTGTACGCTAAATTCTCTAAATGTGAATTTTGGCTTCCCAAGGTACAATTTCTCAGCCACGTGATTAATAGTCAAGGCATTCACGTAGATCCCGCCAAGATCGAATCCATAAAAGATTGGGCATCTCTTAAAATGCCAACATAGATTCGGTAATTTTTAGGTCTTGCTGGGTACTACCAAATATTTATCAAAGGATTTTTGAAGATCGCCAAGCCAATGACCAAACTTACTCAGAAGAAGGTCAAGTTCATTTGGGGCGACAAACAAGAAGCAGCGTTTCAACTGTTGAAGCAGAAGTTGTGTAGTGCACCAATTCTGGCTTTACCTGAATGAAGCAAAGATTTTATCGTATATTGTGATGCTTCGATTAAAGGTTTGGGCGCTGTGTTGATGCAAAGAGGGAAGGTGATTGCTTATGCATCACGCCAATTGAAGATTCGGGAGAAGAACTACACGACTCATGATTTGGAACTTGGTGCAGTGGTGTTTGCTTTAAAAATCTAGAGACACTATCTGTATGGAACCCAGTGTACGGTGTTTACAAATCACAAGAGTTTACAACACATTCTTGATCAAAAGGAGCTGAACATGAGACAACATCGTTGGTTGGAGTTTCTCAGTGATTATGATTGTAAGATTCGTTACCACCTAGGGAAAGCAAACGTAGTGGCCGATGCCTTAAGCCGTAAAGAACAGAATAAGCCATTATGAGTTCGAACCTTAGTCATGACTATTGGTTTGAATCTCCCCAAATAAATTTTGAATGCTCAGACTGAAGCACAAAAACCGGAGAACATCAAGAACGAAGATGTTGGAGGTATGTTGATTGAAAATTCAAAGGATCCAGAGAAACTTAGAACGGAAAAGTTGTAACCCCGCCTGGATGGAACTCTATGCTTAAATGGCAGGAGTTGGTTACCCTGTTATGGCGATTTGAGGACTTCACAGTACTCAAATCGCCATAACAGGGTGGCCCAATATAAAAGTCGACATTGCCACCTATGTTAGCAAGTGTCTGACCTGTGCTAAGGTCAAAGCTGAACACCAAAGGCCATCGGGTTTGTTGGTGCAACCCGATACACCTCAATGGAAATGGGAAAATATCACTATGGATTTTGTCACGAAGCTTCCTAAGTCGTCACAAGGCTACGACACCATTTGGGTGATTCTCGACCGACTCACTAAGTCTGTAATCTTCGTACCAATAAGGGAAACCGATCCCATGGAAAAATTGGCAAGAATGTACCTGAAAGAGGTAGTCACAAGGCATGGTATACCCGTCTCAATCATTTGTGATCGCGACCCTAGGTATGCATCAAATTTCTGGAGGTCACTTCAGAAGGCTTTGGGTACAAATTTGGATATGAGCACTATGTATCATCCACAAACTGACGGGAAAAGTGAGAGGACTATTCAAACTCTCGAGGATATGCTGCGTGCTTATGTAACTAACTTTGGAAAGGGTTGGGTTAACCATTTTCCATTAGTCAAGTTTTCATATAACAATAGTTTTCACGCTAGCATTAAGGCTGTACCGTTTGAAGCACTTTACGATCGAAAGTGTCATTCAACTGTTTGTTGGGCTGAGGTTGAAGAAGTTTAACTCACTGGTCCAGAAATAGTTCAAGAGGCGACTGAGAAAATCATTCAGATCAAGAAAAGAATTCAAGCCGCACGTGATCGACAACAGAGTTACGCCGATTTAAAGCGTAAGCCGATGGAATTTCGAGTTAGAGATAGAGTTATGCTCAAGGTTTTTCCTTAGAAAGGAGTAGTACGTTTTGGAAAACGGGGGAAGCTAAACCCCATATATGTTGGACCTTTCAAAGTGTTAGAAAAGGTTAGATCTGTTACTTATAAGCTTGAGCTTCCTCAAGAGCTGAGCAGGGTTCACAATACGTTTCATGTATCCAACTTGAAGAAGTGCTATGCCAATGAACAATTAGCCATTCCGTTAGATGGATTCCATATTGATGACAAGCTTCATTTTGTTGAGGAACTAGTAGAGATCATGTATCGTTAGGTTAAACGATTAAAACAAAGCCGTATTCTAATCATCAAGGTTAAATGGAACTCCAGGAGAGGTCCTGAGTTTACATGGGAGCGTGAAGACTAATTCCGGAAGAAATATCCACACCTCTTCACAAAGACTGCACCGTCGTTAAGTGCCGCATCTTAAGCCTTGAGGACAAGGCTCATTTAACCGGGGAAGACTATAATACCCCGTATTTTAAGGTCATTGTATGTCGTCAATAAATTCACTATTTATTTTTAGTATTGTACGTGTTTGCTTTTAAATTGAAATCGTTAAGTTAAATCGCGTAAGATAAAAATTACCGTTCAATGTAAACGGGCATCAAACAATTAAATGTTTACATCAAGAAAGTGTTAGATACTTATTTAGAGGATAATTATTAACATTGCACATTTTTTATTGGTTACGTAAAGTGTTTACGTTTCGCGATAAAATACGTTTAGGCATACCCGGAACCACCAAAACTTTTCTACACTTCAACAAATAACCATAATTGTACCCAATACACAAAAATTACAAAATTTCATTATATGTATGTATATATGGCCGGATATGGTGATGAAGATACAAAGATATTTCTAGTTTAAACACTCTTCCTTGAATTCATGGGATGATATCCAACATAGGGAACCAAGAGCTCCATCTTACTAGCCCTAATAGTGAAATGGAACAAAGACTTCCTTAAGACCCTCCTTATGTCTTTGACTAGTCTTCATGGTATATAAGCTAGCAACTAGATAAGAAACATACACATCTTCATTTTACTTAGTGAAAAACTCTCCCATTCTCTCTTTCTTTTGCTCCTAGCCACGACTCACATTCAAAACCCTAAATAAACAATACAAATTTTATCTATAACATTTACAAGTAATCCTAAAACATATCTAAGATATCCTAAGGTGTTTAGAAGGTTTGGTTTAGAGTTTACAAGTGTTAAAGCAAGAAGGTTCAAGAATAGGGTTTACTTGGATTTAGGGTTTCTTTTGTATTCGAAGCTAGGGTTTGTTTGCTAAATAAGGGTTTAGATCATATTGCTCATCACCATAGATCGTATTAAGGTTATCTAAAAACCTTAATCTATTTATATTTGTGATTTTATGCATATGTAATGTTTGTATAGTTAGTCACATCTAAGGAACTTATTTACATGTAAAATGGATTTTTACACTTGTTTATGATTTGGTATATTTTTACATATGTTATATGGATGTTAATATCATGTTATAAAGGAAGTATAAGTATTGTACAAGTGTGGTTTATGTATAAAAAGTGTATATAAACAAGTTACCTAAAAAGTGTATTTATAAAAGTTCATGAACAAATAGGTATGTAGACATATGGATCTTGTGATTCTTAGATAATATATGGACCAATTATGGACTAGGGACCCTAAGGATGTAAGACATGTGATATAAGTTGTTACTATGGACTTGTAACAAAGTGGTTAAACTAAAAAGTTATAAAAACTAGTTTTAATAACATTTTAGTAAAAACTTCAAAAGATTCTGTTTTAATTCGAAAATAAAAGTATTTATTTTATATTTTATAAAGTACTACACATCATGAGGATTCTAAAAAAGTAAGAAACTCGAAAAACCGACTTATAACGAAGGAGACACGTAATTTACAAGTTATACGATAATAAACGCGTTTATAAAAGAAATTTTATAAAAACTTATTACAAACCACTTCTGATATAAATGAATGATTATTTTTCTTAGATAGTACATATTTTTAGAATTCCAAAACAATAAGAATCATAATTTTTTGATCAATAGCGAAGGAGTTATGGATTTTTTCGCGTTTACGATAATTAAAGTTTATAAAAACAATTTTATAAAGTATGAATAGTAAAATCACTATTCATATCAGATACATTTTTAAAAATACATTAATTAGATAAAACTTTTAATTACGAAGACGTGCTCGAAAGAATCACTAAAAACGGAGTTAAAACGAATAAGATACGACATTTACGAGTTTACGACGATTAATTTTATAAAAGTATATGACCAGTAAAAAGTACTGTTCACTAGAGGACTTAAAATATGAAAATGTAATATTTTGATAACTCGCCTTAATACGAAAGCGTGGACATAAGAAACGTAAGAAACAGACTTAAAACGATAAAGTTACGTCCTTTTTACTAAAGAGGTATTTATAAACGTTTGTACGTTATAAATATGATTTCACAAATACAATTAGATAGTAATGTATCTATATAGAATTATATGTGTTATTAGTTAATCAAAGTTCTTAGTACTTATACGACCTATATTTAATTAGGTTGCATTCGGTTATTATTGTGACGTATTTTCTGTTATACTTGGATTATTCATTCACTCAAGGTGAGTTCATAGCCCCACGTTTTACATTTATAATGATTTACAAGTTTTGGGGTGAGAAACATATGCATGTTTTACAATTGGACGTAAGTGGACATTTTACATTACAATTACGTGTTTGTCTAAGTAGCGATAACCCTCTGAGCCTATTATCATGAACTGTCAATTACTTGTTGTGAGCGCGAATGTTATAAATAGATCTATTTCGGATTGACATCCCCGTTCGGGTGAGTCATACCCACTGTGCCGGTATTCCGGCCAACGAATGTATACCATGTCGGACATAGGATGTTGCTGGTTAAAACATCATCACGGGCAATGTTGGCAATTTATATTGCAATTCATACATGTCGAGCTTCAGTGTCATGAACTTAGAAAAACGTAATCAAAATTTATGATGTTTGCATTTGTTGCATTATCATGGGGAAATCTTGCGGTCCTACATTATACATTTTACAAACATATGAATTCACAAACATTATTGTTAACGTTTTAAGCAATGTTTTCTTAGGAGATCAATGAGGTGCAAGACCAGGGATACATTTGTGGTCGTTATTTTGGAAGTCATATGCATAAAATATTTGGTTGCATTACATTTTGCGGAAACATTTGTTATGGACTAGAAGCTTTGTATTTTGAACACCGAACAAGTTAAGCTTCGGGCTTATGTAACAAACAATTTGTTAAATCCAATGTATCAATTTTAAACGACTTTTAAATAGTCGTTCTTATATATATCTTGTGCTATTAATCTATGAAGTACCACCCCCAACCCATATTCTGCTGCGACCCTATTTGGGGGTGTTACATTGACTAATAAATATGCCATCCTTCTTTTGTTGCACTTGTAATCCCAAAAAGAATGTAAGTTCTCCTATAGAACTCATCTAAAATTTCTCATGCATCAACTTCTCAAATGCATTGCATAGCTCCTTCTTGGTTAAACCAAAATGATATCATCCACATAAACTTAGACCAGCAAAATATCACCTTTGTACCTTTTGATGAATAAGGTTTTGTTAATTTTCCCTTTTTGAAACTCATTGTCCAACTGATATGTTGACAAGGTTTCATACCAAGCTCTAGGAGCTTGATGTAGTCCATATAGTGCTTTTCAACCTTATATATTCTATCAGGAAAGTTCTGTATCATTCCAAACCTGGTGGTTGCATACATATCACCTCTTCTTCAATCTTTTCCTGAGAAAAGCACTTTTTACATCCATTTTAATACACCCACAAAATCTTTAAATGAAGCAAAGCTAAAAATAGCCAAAATGGCTTCAATTCTTGCAACAGAGCAAAGACTTCAAACATAGTCTATCCTTCCTTCTTAGGATTACCCTTTACAAACCAATCATTACTTTAATACTCATATCACAATTCCTCTTTCATCCTTTTTATTCCTGAAAACCCATTTAGTGCCTATAGCCCTTTTTCCATTTGGTAAATCTACCAAAGTCCAAACTTTTTGTAACTTGAATTGTAGAAGCTCTTCTTGCATAACCTTTATTCAGCTTGGATCCTTCAATGCATGAATTACCTTTTTAGGTTCTTCCTGTGATAAGAAGCAAGCAAACAAGCAGTTTTGAAGGTCTTTATGGTTTGTTCTTTGTTGAATAGTACTAACAAACCCATGCTCCTCCAAATTCTTAGACATGTTTCTTGTTTGTGTAGCAAATTGCAAATCTCTAATCACTTGATTAAGAGGATGATCTTTATGAATTCTTATAGTTGGAATAAGACTGACTTAGATTGTTGTACCCAAATTATTTATGTCAGCCTCTGCACCAACATCTTCATTATCTCTTAAGAGGTCAAATATGCTTATATCTTCCGAAGCAGGCTTATTTAGATCATCTGGAAGTTCAATGCTTGTTTTTCCACCAACAGCATTAACTTTATTCATGCTAGCAGCATTAACATTGTTAGTGCTGTTAACATTATCATCCTTCTCTTGATCAATACTTTTACTATCTTTTCTTGGATATTCATCAACCTTCTTCTCATCATCACCTGAAGGTTTGGATCCATCATCTTGAGAACTCTTTGGATCTTGGGAAAATGGAAGATCAGCAGACCACAATGGTATCAAAATGTAATTTTTGATAGGTTCTATCTCCTTTCTAGCTTGAACAGCATTATCACTTGCTTTTGTACCTGTAAAACCATTAGACTATGTACCTGCAACAATTAGCTTATAATTCATTGTTCTTATTAGTGCATCAATATCAAATAGCTAATCTGGTCCACTACCTACAACATTAGGTGTACTCTCACTGAACCTAATATGCAAGTTTTCTTCCACTATCCTTGTTCCACTATTAAATACTCTAAAGGCTTTACTATTCAAAGAGTATCCAACACAGAAACCTTTATCAGCCTTACCATCAAATTTGCCTAAGTGATCTACGGTATTGATAATGGTAACATGACACCCAAATGGTCTCATAAAACTTAAAGTTGGTGTTCTACCATGAAAAAGTTCATATGGGGTCTTGTTATGAGGCTTAACTACTAACACTCTATTTTGCACATAGCAAGCAGTATTAACTGCTTCTGCCCAAAAGTAGTTGGCAACTTAAAATCAGCTAGCATAGTCCTAGCAGCCTCAATTAGTGTCATATTTCTCCTCTCAACAACTCCATTTTGTTAAGGATTTCTAGCTACACTATATTGTCTCCAAATACCCTTCTTTTTACAAAACTGATTCATTTCTATATTCCTCTCAGCAACTCCATTTGGTTGAGGAGTTTTAGCTACACTATATTATCTCAAAATACCCTTCTTTTTACAAAACTAATTCATTTCTCTATTCTTGAACTCAGTCCTATTATCACATCTAATCACATTAACCTTGTGATCTACTAGATTTCTATCCCAGTTATAAAGGACTTAAGAATGCCACTAGTCTCATCCTTAGTAGCTAGAAAGAAAACCCAAGTAAACCTACTGAAATCATTTATGACAACTAGGCAATACTATTTCTTTCTCATAGAGGCTTTTTACAAATGTGACCAAACAAGTCCATATGCCGACAAATGTAAGGGAAGACTATTGAGTTCTCTGTTTGTGGACTTACAAGAGGCTCTATTTTTTGTTGCCCTTTCCCTTTTGACAAGCAAAGACAGGTTGAACATTACTCAAGAAGTTTTGGAAGGTAAACCTCTTACCAAGATTTCCTTAACCAATTTATTCATGGTTTTAAATTATAAGTGACCAAGCCTTCTATGCCAAAGTTTAGATTCATTAGATGTGGCTTTTGCCAAAAGGCAAGTTAAACCTCCTTTAGGAACTATGTTCTTTAAATCAACACTATACCTATTGTTCTTTCTAGAAACTCTAAGTAAAACTTAACTTTCAGTCATAACTTAAAGTTGGAGATAAAACAATACATTCATTGTCATTAAAAAGAACACTATTGATTTTATCATACATTTTAGTGAGACACTACAGAGATTAAACTTTAACTTTCTCATAAAATACACATTTTCAAAATCTAGATTACCAGTTTTAAATTGTACATATTCCTGTGATTTTCCCTCCTTTGAGTCCCTCCAAAACAACATATCCTCCACTATTGTCTTTCATAGTCTGTAAGATAGGATATGTTCCCTGTCATGTACAATTGAGCATCCACAATCAATCACTCCTTTATACTGTAAATCCATTGTGTGATTGCCCTGCACATCGGATAAGAAAATCAGATTTCTTTTAGGGACCCAGCCATTTCTCGACTTAGGATCTGCTTATGCATCACTATAATCAAACTTCTATAGGGTGATTGATGCACTATTGTGTTTAGAAACATGGTCTAAAATTTTAGTCTTTGTTTCTAAAACCCACACGTGAGGGCCTTTTTTTTAAAAAAAACAACCCAGATTAACATTATTTCTCTTAACAGAAAGCATTAACACTGCTTTTTTTATGCTAAGGCTAGCATTAACTACTGCTTTTGGCCTAACAGCATTAACATTTTTATCCTTAATAGTATTAACCCTCTAATTAAAATTACTGTTTTTAAATGTTGTATTTCTTATGAATGGCCTATTAACAGTTGAAATGTGGCTGTTTAAGAAAAATGTGACATTGGTCTGCAGTATTTACTGTTGTTTTTAGTGATCTAGCATTAACTAGTCTTAGCATGTATTAACTGATACTAAGCAGACTCATTAATACTAAGTGCTCTTAGAACATGTTCTTTTTTAAGGACAGTGGGTAGTCGTTTGGCAAATGATGATGATTCACCTTATAGCATTGTTCCAACAGGTTTTACCACCCTTTGATAATTACAATCAACCTGCAAGTGATCAAAACTTCCACACACACATAACAAGCTTTGTTAAGCATCTTAAAATTACTTCCTAGTCTCTGAGACATCATATTATTCTAGATTCTTTTATTGCCTCTAGGAATGTGAGTGTTTTGCCTATTGTGCTCAACTTGTTTAGCAGTTTTCCTATCAGTTTTGTTTGTTTGTTTAGCTTTGACAAAGTCGATCTTAACAAAACTAGGCTTAGCTATTTTCTTTTCAATCTTAGTTTGAGACACATTTTCTTCCTCACTATCTGACACCCAATCCTCAATAATTGGAGCACCATTATTCTTCCTAACTACTTTAGGCTTTGCTTTACAAGCCTTAGCTTCACTGTTCTCAACTACGGGCTTAATAACTACAGGCTCATTTGTAAACTCTTCTAATCCAGTAAATGACAAGTCAGGTTTTGGAGGCATGAAATTTCCTTTTAGGGGAGATGGAATTGCACTATAGCCTAAAATTTTCTTGAAATTGTCTACAATCTGACTCTTTATAATCTTATTTAAGATTTTAGATGTATTTTCAAATTTGTCTACATTAAATTGAATGCCATCTTTTTCCTTTTGAACTATTTCTAGCTTCTTCCTAAGCTCCCCAATAGTTATCTCTCCTACTTGAATATCCCATTTTAAGCTGTTAATCTTTTCAACATAAACAGACTCATTCTTTTTATAAAATTCAAGTCTTTTTTCTACAGACTGTAAACCTGTCTTATAAGCTAGAACCATTAACTCAGATTTCTCAAATCTTTTTAATAGTTGTTCATATTGAGATTTAAGCACTTCAACAGTTTCAAGACAAGATTTTGAGCAAGTAGAATCATTAGATACCTCAGAATAAGAACTTGAAGATGAGTAGGCCATGAGTGCATAAATTGTTGGTCCTTCCTCTACATGACCACTCCAGTCTGTTGATAGAAATAATGTCTAAAAATATTATTAATATTTTTCACATTTTATGTTTTGATAATCACAAAATATAAAAACGTTCAATGTAAAATTAAACGTAAACAAGTAATTAGTAGTAAATTTTCATTTTGAAAATGATATCACTTAAAGGTATGAATAAATAAATGCTTAATGCATTTTATAATCAAAGGAAATTTTTATTCAACCTCACACTTTTATAAAATGTTGTAAACATTTTTATAAACATTACAAAACATTTTCTAAAATTAAAAGAAATATTTTATTCAAAGTAAACATTTTGAAATTCAAATTTTTGGACTTAAAACAGCTAGAAAGTTCCAGAAAACTCTCCCTACACAAAAGGACAAACTGGGGAGCGCCCAGTCTAGGGCGCCCCCCTTAAATACACGGGCGGCCCCCTTATCTTTAAGGGGACCGCCTACCTATTTAAAGGGACCACCCAAAGGTAGACGCTCTTCCAGAATGTCCTATAAATACTGGACCATTCCCCGCTATTTTCTCACCTTTTGCACTCATTCTTTCTGATAAAAAACAGCCCACACATCTCATTAAAATCCTTTGATCATTTAATCATAAAGCTTTGTTTCTAAGTGATCCAAGCTCAATTCCTCAATTGCAAGAGAAGAATACTTCCTATCATCAAGTGATGAAGTATTACACATTTGTGTGTTGTTGCAATCTTATTGCATCCATATCATAACTTGTAAATCATTTATAAATCTTGTAAAGTTGTGTAGTTGCTAGATCTTGATGATTGTTGTAAGTATAGTTGGATCTTGGTGATCTTTCCAAGTAGTGTTAGTTAGGTGGGATTATAGTAGTGGCTTGGTGAAGTAGTGGTGTGAAGAAAACTAAGGTGTGAAGAAGTTGTGTAGTAGTGATCAAGTCGTGAAGCAAAGTTGTGAAGTGAAGTTGTGAAGTTGTGGTAGATTGGTTCTAGCTAAGATTAGAACTCAACATCTAGCTTAGTGTCAGAAATCAAGATAAGCGAAAGTTGTGTAAGGTTTTCTCCGCCATAAGGGAGCTTGTTGACATAGTGAATAAAACTCTCGAGTTAGGTGCTCGAGGAGTAGAGTAGGGTGAAGAGGTGCTTCGTTGTCGAACCACTATAAATCCTCGCGTTGTGGTTTGATTGTTCTTACTCTTATCTCTTGTCTTACATTATTTTCACATACTATCCTATTAATTGTTTAGATAAGTATATTGTTCATATTGTGCAAGCGTTGAATTAATATAAAGTCAAATCAAGAATTTTTACAAACACTTTAAAACCTTAAATTAAAAAGCGGTAAACTATTCAACCCCCCATCTAGTTTTCCACAATTGGTATCAAGAGTGACGTCAAACAAGATTTTAAAAATAAATTGTATTGTAAAACTTGAATCGATCTATGGAATCAGAAAAATATTTAGAAGGGCAATCTAAGCAAAGACCACCACTATTTGAAAGTGATGGATTTATTTATTGGAAAAATAGATTCGAAACTTATGTGAAGTCAAAAGATCTAGATATTTGGCATGTTATTACCGATTGTGATTTTCCTCCTATTCAAAATAATCCCAAAACTAAAAAGGATGAAGTTTTACCTTTTCATAAACAAAACGATGATTTTAAAAAGAAACTTGCAAAAAATAATGAAGCTAAAATGGTAATTTATAATGCTTTGCCACGTAAAGAATACGAAAGAATTTTTATTTGTCAAACCGCAAAAGAAATACTTTATTAATCACTCATCAAGGTAATAATCAACTCAAAGCTAACAAAATAGATCTTGTTTAACAATATGAACAATTTATGATTCCGGAAGAGGAGTCAATAGATAATGCATTTGCTAAATTTAACACTATTATTACTAGTCTAAAAGCACTTGATGAAGGTTTTTCTAGCAAGAATTGTGTTAGGAAATTTCTTAGGGCATTGCATCAAATTGGCTGGCGCGAAAAGTCTCAGGTGATTGAGAATCAATGAATCTGACAACCTTACCTCTCGACAAACTAATTGGAAACTTGAAAGTTTATTGATGGATAATAATAAGAAGAATTCGAAACGTTCAAGGCAAGAAGAACAAAGGCTAGATCTCTTGCATTAAAGGGGAGGTGAAACAGGATGTAAGTTGTGAAGATAGCTTCAAGCTCCGATGTGAAGACGAAGAGTTTGCTATGGCCGTAAAGGATTCAAGAAATTTACAAGAGACGAGGAAGATTTGTAAGACAACCACGAAGCGATAGAAAAACATTCCAAAGAAGTAGAAATGATGGTTATGGTAAAAGTGAAAGAAATTTTTTTAGATGTGGTGATCCAAATTACCTCATTGGAGAATATTCACAGCCGCCAAAGAATAATGATCAAAGAGCATTTATTCGAGGAGGATGAAGTGACAATGGAGAAGATGAAGTGGAAAAGACTAAAGATAAAACTTGTCTTGTAGCTCAAGCTCCCGATGAAATATGCTTAGGAATAAACTTGGCAACGTAATGAGTGGATTCAAAGATAGTGGTATGCTCAAAATTCAGACCTGGTATCGAAACGTTGTTTTCTTTTATACAAAGCGTTACAACGGGAGGAAAAGTAATTTTTACGGAGGAGAATTGGGAGTTAAAATCTTAGGCAAAGGTACCATTTCTCAAGATCCCTAATAATTGAAAAGTTCTTTGAGCACGTAGGTTACATAACTATAACTTGCTTAGTGTTAGGTCAAATATGTGATAATAAATGCAAAGTAAATATTTAGAAACACGTAGCGGAAAAAAATTAAATCAAAGACAAGAAAAGGTTATACGTAAAGGAATTAGGAAAGGGAGGAATTTATGAAATGAATAAAACTAAGAAATACACCAGGAAGACAAAATATGCCTTACAACATTAGACGAAAATTCCACACTATGGGAAGATAGAGATTGGTCGCTATATGCAACGAATTCAATATTAGCATCTAAAGAATTAGTTAGAAATCTACCCAACTTAAATACGACGACATTTTTGTGATGCTTGCAAAATTGGGAAAGCAAGTCATGCTTGGTCATAATGGCTAAAAAATATAGTTTCAACAAACTAGATGCTAGATTACTTTTTTTTTTTTTTTTCACATGGATTTTTGTTTTTGGCCCTTTCGACATACGAATCTTTTGAGGGAAAGCGTTATACCTTAGTAATCGTAGTATGACTATATCTCAATTCAAATGGACTAGGATTTTTAGCAATAATAAAATCCGAACCTTCAAAAAATTCAAAAGGTTTAGCAAAAATGATCCAAAACAAGATTATAGGATGTTCCATTGTATCAATATAATGGATCATAGTCGGGAATTTGATAATTAAGTACAATTCGGAAACTATTGTAATTTAAATGGGATATCTCATAATTTTTCCGCTCCTTGTACTTCACAGTCTAATGGGGTAGTAGAAAGAAAAAATCACACTCTACAATAAATGAGTAGAACTATGTCAAATGAATAATCTATTTCTCAAAAATTATGGTGTAATGCGGTCGATACGTCAACCTATATAATTAATAGAGTTTCCATTAGACGTATTTTAGGAAAAACTCCATACGAGTTGTTAAGAGGTAGGAAACCAAACCTTAACTATTTGAGAGTATTCAGAAGTAAATGCTTTAATCTAAATACAAAAGATTACCTCACCAAGTTTGATCCAAAGTCGTATGAAGGTATTTTCCTAGGATATTCGTAAAATAGTAAAGCTTACATAATACTTAACAAACAAACAATGAATGTTGAAGAGTCTTTGAATGTAACTTTCGATGAAACTCCTCCCCCGTCTAAAACATCACCATTGGAAGATGATGAGTTAGTCAAAGAAAAAGCTATTGAGGTTGTAACACCCCCAAAAATGCGTCGCAGCGGAAATATGTCCGGGGGCGTTACTTCATAATACAATAGCACAAGATACAAGAGAACGACCTCTAAATGTGTCGTTTGTAAAACAATCTCGTTGATTTTCTGAAATCAAAATAATAGTTGTCCCATAATTGCATCACCATGAAAAACTTGAATGTAAGATTCCAATGGACACTTCAATATTTCATCGCTCTACTTCACCTGAGAAAAACATGCTTTAAAATTGTCAACATTATGTGGTGAGTTCATAGAGTTTTGTAGTATAATTATAAATGTTGGAAGAATCCATATGATTTCTAAAGTATGTATGACCATGTCAATCCTTATAATAATCAGCCAAAAATGTATAGTACAATGTAGACGAAAGAGTTTAGTGTTATTGCTTCGCCGCAATATATAGAAAAGTGTTCAGATATTAGTAATGTTTAATAAGTTAGTATGGACAGTGAAATCATTGGATTTTTCAAATGTATGGGTCAACTATAAAAATACAGTACCACATAATTAATATCTACTGTTGCGCTAAGCTCTTGACACTGAAGCCCTCGAACATATTATGTATGCAATTTGAATGCACTAAAATGTGCACCGTGTAGATGTTCAAACCGTAACATCAACTTGGTCCGACATGTATGCATTCGTTTTGTTCAATACTGTCGAAACTAGTGAGTGCTACTACCCCGGAACAGGGATGTCCAATCCAAATGATTATTTTTACACTGCGCTCCTCTACCTGTCCTCCGGTTAAAGATACAGATTGACACAGTTCATGATAAACTTGGGCTATTGTTGGGTTATGTACTTAGGCATATTGTTAAACAGGAGATTGATAAACGAAACCACTTGTGTCCAATAAAAATTAAACTGGTGTATTCGTAAATAGCTTTGAGTATTAAATCATAACGTAGAAAACGAAGTGTGATATAAATCATGTATCGAATAGTAATGAGTATGCAAAACAATTCAGTAAATCGTTTATAGGCAAGTGAGTATGTATACACAGTATGTGACAAAGTCTGTTAATCAACCATGTAATTGTTGTTAAAAGAGTTGCGAAATCAAGTATGTAAACAAGTGTGTAGAATAGTTGCAAAAGGTGTGGTAAATGAATATGTAAAATCAAGTTGTACTTCGAACATTATTCTCCCAGAGATTTGTAAAGATAATATAAAAAACAAGTAAAAGAGGGGGCTTATAAATCACATCGATGATGTAAGAACGTATTGCAGGGGAACGTACAATACAGATTGAGTACAAGATGTCAACGGAAACTGAATCGGCTCGGAACCATGACGTTGCAAGCTTAACTTAACTGCTAAGTCTCACTAGCCTAGGGTAATGCGTTGGGTTTCCGATTGAATTGTAATATGTCACGCGACACGTTGATAAAAGATGTGAGATTTTAATGTTTGTAATAGTTGGTGGTTGGTTAAATAAATTTATCAAAAAGGAAACGGCAAGTGTGTAATATATTCCGTATATATTACATAATGAAAGTGGAACCAAATTACAAGTATATACGTGAATTGTTGTACAAGATTCGCACCCAAGAAAAAACCGAAGGACGTTATATGATAACTACTTGTGTGTTCTCTAAAAAGTATGTAAATGAAGCATAAAATTGTTTTATGTATATAATACTTTCTCAATAGTTATTATATAGATGATGATAAATTTCAAAGAAAAACTAAATCTTCGACTCGTTCCCGGATATCCCAAAAGGTTTAATAGAAAGTAAGTTATTTATAAAACAGGAGCACATTTTAAAGTGCGTATTAGATAGGATGATATCTCTCAAATTTTCTCTTTACGCTGATTATCGGGGTGATTCATGATGTAATAATTCATAAGAACTTTCAAGCTAATGATTAAAGTAAGATTTGTAAAAATTTTATTAAACGTACAGCAGTTTATAAAAAATACCCGAAATGACTATTTGTTTATTTAATGTTTTCATATTAACAAAAATTTCTTATTTTCCTCAATTCAGTCGATGTGCTAAACACAACCAATCTTATAACAGCTATTATTAAACACAGAAACAGAATTAATAAATAAAATATTTATTTAACCAATACCACATTTAGATCCGATTTAATATGTAAATGTATATATGAAATCTTTTAAATGTTATTATTCGATTTATGTAAACCAAACGCTCCCTTCGTGCTTTCTGTTATACTAAACAGCCATTTTATGAGTTGCTTAAAAACAACAAACACAACCCCATGGCTGTCAAATCAGCTCAAACGCTACCCTGTTATACTAAACAGCCATTATGGCTGTTAACAACAACCAAACACACCCCATGGCTGTCCACATCAGCCAAACGCTCCCTAATGATTCTGTTAAACCAAACACACCCCTTGGGTGTTTTTATCAAACCAAACATACCCTATTTGGGGTTTTTATTAACCCAAACGCAAACCAAACGCCCTCTAGCCAAACGCACCATGGCTGAAAACCAAGCGCATCCTGATGCGTGAAAACCAAACGCAGCCTAACTATGCTAACCCGAACCCAACGCACCCTCTACAGCTGCTAGGACGCAACAACCAAACACCATGCCTGCTGTTGTATCGCAACAACCACACACCCTTTTCGGCATGAAATAAAACCCAACAAACACCCCCTTTTTGCTGCTGTTGTAAACCGAACGCACCCTGCTGTTGGCAACAGAAAATCAAACGCACCCTTGGCGCGGCTTTTAACAACCAAACGCACCACTTTATGGTGGTTTAAATGTTGTCGCGGCTGTGGATGTTGTGGTGTAGAAATGGTGACGATGATGCTGTTGATTCGGTGGTGGGGTGGTGTGTTGACGGAGATGAAGATGACAGCATAGAGGAGATGATGGAGCTATGGTAGGTTGGTGGCGTTCGAATGGCGTGGTGACGCCGGTGGTGGTGTGGCGGTGGGGTGGTGTGTGGTGGATGTGGTGAAAATGGCGGTGGAGGCGCGTGGTATAGTGGATCGGTTAGATCCGGTGAAGAGGAGTATCTTTGAGGTTGGTCGGAGAACTCGCCGGAAAGTTATTCCGGCGGCCG
>BQNB010076068.1:0-31267 GCA_026074375.1 Tanacetum coccineum | reverse complement strand
AACCACCCTTCTACACATCCACACAAATTCTTTCTCAATGGCTGCTCCAGGACCATCAAACCAACTTGCAAGGCGTGCAATTGATGAGCTTATAGAATTCAGTGGGGAGACCCAGGTGCCGAAATACATGAAATTCTTCATTGAGCAACAGATAGATGAAACCAGGCGTTTATTAATGTCATGCGTGAGCAAGCCCATTCATCAAGAAATAGACTAGCTCAGTTGAATGCTATGATTTCGAAAATGGAAGCTATGAATGATCCAGAGGAGTTTTATGATGCCTTGTTTTGCTTGAGGGGTGATAAGAGGGTTGAGTACAACACGCTTATGGCAATTAATGATGTGATTGCCAAGGCGGAGGAGAAACTCACCACTAAAGAAGCACATCTTGAAATTATGAAGGCTGAAATCAACCCTGTTTAAGGTTGGGGATGGGTCTGTCTTTTGTGTTTGTCATCATGTTTTAACTCTTTTGCTATCTACCTTGTTTAATCTTTTGGATGTTTAATCTAGTTTGTCTCAAGTATGGATGTTGTAGTTTGTCTTAAGTATGGATGTTGTATGGATCAACAACTTTATTTTAATGAAATGTGTTTCTGTTTCGTTTATTGTATTATGATGATTCCTTATATTTGTTTGATTAATGATTGTTTATATTTGTTAAATTGTGGTGTATGTAGATATTCATGTTGGATTGTATTTAGGTCAACTTATTGGTGTGTGTGAATAAGGAGTAGTTGGATTATTTTACCAAATGTAGCCAACTATACCCAAGTTAAAATTTTCATCTGTGTTTTATTTTGAGGATTTGCAGTTCTTAGATGTATGCTGCATTATATTTAGTTGGTGCATTATATTTCGTCTATAGGTTTGTTCGCTGCATTATGATAACTCAAGTATTAATGAGATGTGTATTTTTGTTTCTATAACACCCTGTGTTTTCAAGTCATTGACGTCGTCAATAAATCCACAATGTACCTTTTGTATTGTACGCGTTTGCTTTAAAATCGTAAACGTTAAGATAAATCGCGTACGCTAAAAATTTAACTTTCAATGTAAACGGGCATCAAACCATTAAACGTTGGCATCAATCAAGTATTAAATAATTATTTTGAGAATAATTATGGTCGTTGTTTATTTTATTTTTATCGGTTACGTGAATTATGTACGTTTCGCGATAAAGTACGTTTAAGCATACCCGGAACCACAAAAATATATCTACGCTTCAACAAATACCCACAATTGTACCCAATACTCAAAGTTTATGTAAAACTTCAAGTATTTATTAAATTATTCAAATTCTTCATGAAAGAATTCAAATCAAACCCTACAATGTACAAATTGTACATTATATTTAATCTACATTTCATGTAGCCTCAAAATAATGCAAGTATACACTAAATAAAAGACCAAAATATTTTTCCACCCCTCCCCTCATTATTTTCGTGTATATGTATGTAATGGGGGACATTTAGCCACCAAAATTTCTAGTAAATCTTGTACAACACATCTCTAATTATGGCAAACCAAGACTAGGCTACATTTGACCAAGACTTTCCCCAAAACCCTCCCCTTTGTCCCTTGACCAATTACCACCCTTGGAGCCTAAGTTTTGACCTTTCAATAGTAACTTGGACTAGTCTAAGATATATAATGCCTAACTAGTAAAAGATAACACATACATAACAATTCCTAGTGTGAAAATCAAAGCAAAAACCCTCCCTTTTGCTTCTCTATAGCCACGGCAACAAACACACTCTTTGGATAATCCATACCAAATTTTCTACAACCTATACACACCTACACACATCATTCATAAGATATTCTAAGAGGTTTCCAAGCATTGGTTAACCATATTCAAGTATTAATCAAGAAAAGGAAGATTAGGGTTTATTTGGAAAAGTTAGGGTTTCATATTGTGCAAGCTTGGGTTTAAAGGCTAAACAAGGGTTTAGCACCTATTTTTCATCATCATCATTTATCATAAGGTCTTCTATAAACCTTTATACTTTCATTTTATGAGTTTTTATGTATATGATGTGCTATGTAGTGAAATCACCATTTAGGATATGTTTAACATTTTAAAAGTGGATTTTCTTGTAAACATGATTTATGGATTTGTACACATGTTATATGGATGGTATATTGAGTTTACAAAATGGATATAAGACTTGTACACACTTGGTTTATGTATAAAAATGATTATGGACAAACTAGTAAATTAGGGTTACTTAATGAAGTTATGGTTTTTAAGTGTTATTATAGATTTATTAATCTTGTCACCTTGGACAAATTTTGGACTTATGGACTATATAAAATATATGATATAGTATATTAAGAGTGTGGGAAAAACTTGTGGAAATTACTTAGTTAAAAAGTATATAAAACAAGTTTAATAAATAAGTAAATATATAGATATTAAGGGGCTGTTTGGAATCGAATTCCAAACAGTGGATATTATGTTTTATAAATATTCTACATCTCGTGACGATTCCGAAAAGGTAAGAAACTTGTCAAACGGATAAATAACGAAAAAGTTACGCTAATTACGAGTTATACGTAGATTAAACGGATTATAAAATAACTTTTATAAAAATCTTATGAAACAGCAAGTTGGATATTTTTAACAAATAAAACACATTTTTAGGATTCTAAAATGATAAGAATCATGATTTTTCAATTAATAATGAAGAAGTTATGAATTTCGCGAGTATTCGGTAATTAAAAGTTTATAAAAATAATTTTATAAACTATGAACAGTAAAACACTATTCATGACAGAAACTTTTATTTTTGTAAACCTTATAAATTGATAGAATTTTCAATAACAAGAACGTACTCGAAAGAATCGCTAAAAACGGAGCTATAACGAATAAAATACGACGTTTACGGGTTTTACGATAACTAAAACTATAAAAATAACTTTATAACTGATGTGAACAGTAAAAAGTACTGTTCATCAGAGGATCAAAAATATGAAAATGTCAAATTATGATAACTCGTCCTAATACGAAAGCGTGGGCATAAGAAACGTCAAAATCGGGCTTAAAACGCAAAAGTTATGCTATATTTACTACAACGGATATTATAAACGTTTTTACTTATTAAACACAATTTTACCAAAACAATTAGATGGTGATTGAACTATATAGAATTATATGTGGTTATCAAAGTACTATATTACTAGGGAGTTTCATAATGAGGCCTCTTCGGGGTGGCGTATCGACGAGTTGCTGGATTTACGATTTAAAGTGTCCTAGCTCCTCATACGTCACTACATGACCTCTTAAATTATGATAGCCTAAACGATAGTATGATGTAACTAACACAGACCTGTATATGATGTTAGTTAATCAAAGCGATTAGTGCTTATATGACCTTAATTTAAATAGGTTGAATCTGTCGATTTGCGGACGCGTTATCTGTGATCTTTGGATTATCAAACTCAGGTGAGTTCATAGCCCACATTTTTATGATTTTCAATGATTTATAACCATGGGGTGGAAACATGACTTCTTGTTTTTATAAATTGGACCAAGTGGATATTTTTATAGTGAATACATGCTTGCCTAAGTAGCGATAACCAATTGAGCCCATTATCATAACTGTCAATTGCATAGATGTAGTTGTTAATTACATTATGTGAGCGAGAATGTTTATGATTAATCTATTGGGTAAATGACCTCCCCGTTCGGTGTGACTAGCTACACCGGGAACGAACATATAGCATGTCGAATTTGGAGATGTTTTCGGGTTAAACACTAATCGCACAAAAACTGCAATATATATTAATTGCAAGAAAGATCGTCGAGCTTCTGTGTCATGAGCCTTAGAAAAATGTAATCTGGTTTTGTGATGTTGCATGTGTTCATTATCACGGGAAAGTCTTGCGGTCCTGCATATTATGGATTTAATCAAACCCTATTAATTCACCAACATTATGTTTGACGTTTTAAAGCAATTGTTTTTCAGGAGATCATAAGCAAAGTGCCAAGGATACATTGGTGATTTTTTTTTGGGAATTCATGGCTAAAGATATATGGTTGTATTATGTTTTGGGAAACTCGCGTGTTGTGAACCAGTATCTTTGTAATAATAATAAGGAACAAGTTAAAGCTTCGGGCTATTTGTATCAAATATTTGTTAAATCTAATGTATCAGTTTTAAAACGACTTTTTGGTCGTTCTATATATATCTTGTGTTATTGATCTATGAAGTAACATGCCCCAGACCCTTATTCCGCTGCGACCCAATTTGGGGGTGTTATATTTGTCGTTATTAATCATCGATCGTCGCATTATAAATCAATTACGTTACATATTTAACGTAACTTATCATCAACTAGCTTTTGAAAAATTTAACATTTTATCGTACCACTTTAGTAGGGAGCTTCATGTGAGGGGTTTCATTTGGGTATACATTTTGACAAGTTTGTTGGGTTTACGATTTAAAGTGCTTTGGCTTCTCAAACGTTTACTACATGACCTCTGAATTATGATGGCCCAAACAGTGATGCAATAATTCCATAATAAGTTCAATAAAATGATATTACATTATGACATAAAACATATTCAATCAAACTAAGACTTGACATATTACCCAGGTTGTGTGATGAAGCCGTTACTTTCATTTCATATACTTTTGCCATCAATCAGATTTCACTGTAATGTTAAGGTGAGTTCGTAGCCTCACTTTTAAATCTCTTTAATGTTTTCATAAACCCGTGAGGGGGATACATGCTATAAATTATAAATACAAGTGTTTTTCAAACTATATGCTATCCTGATATACTATTACAACTAATGTCTAAGTCACTTTATGCCAAAAGACCCTCACTATCATGGACCATTAATCACTTACGAGTGAACGCGAATATTGTGGATAGGCCCTATTCAGGAGTTGACGAACCCGTTGTGGTTGTGCCGATAGGTAACACAACGAACTATAATTGAATCTCACAGGTATATGGCAATTGCCTACACTGAGGGCCATTATCATTATATATATCATTGTTGATATATACACAAGTCAGTTTGTGTGCCATGAGCTTAGTAGCAATTATATAATACCACAATGTAATAATACTGATTTCTATATAGCTCCCAGTATCTCTTTAGGTAGTAGCTCCCAGTATGTCTTCGGATAGAGGCTCCCGGTTCTATTAAGTTTAAATATGTGATTCATGAGATTAGGGCAATAATACTGTTTTCCATAATAATACTGTTTTCCATGATAATACTGTTTTCCATGATAATTGTACTCATTGCAATTATTACACTTATGTGTGTATAACAACGTAACCCACTGTTTTGATAAATTGTATTCAAACTATTTATCATAAACCTATGAATTTCACTCAACCATTGTGTTGATCCTTTTTAGCATGTTTATCTCAGGTAATTGAGAAAACTATGGCACGGAGTGGCACGAACTTGGAGAGGGCTAAACTGTTATCATTCAAACTTCATATTTCTAGATTTTGGGACCTGCTTTTGTAAAACTCCGATTATATTGAATGATAACTAAATTTTCTAAAACGTCTCTTTATGAGTCATTTTCTATGATTATGTCTGTTGATCCATGAAGTAATACCCCAAATTTGCTTCCGCTGCTATATTTCAAAAATGGGGGTGTTATAGAGTGGTATCAGAGCTCATGGTTATAGAGAACAAGGGTAAAACCTAAACTATAACTATTTTTTCCATCCAAGAAAGTCCTTCGTGCCACTGCATTTCCCCGAATAGTGTATGTAAGAGATTTGCGTAGCGGATAATACATAACTAATATACTATTATATAAATAACTTATGTTATTTCCACTGGGTTGTTATACAGTCATGTCTTCATGCACCCACCCTTCTATCCCTTCTGATTACGATGTGGAGGATGCTTTTTCCTTTACAAATGCTCCTAACTATACCCCGACTTCACCGGACTATTCCCAAGATTTCTTTCCTCCTGAGGATATTTCACCACCTAAAGACACTGAGACTCCTATTGAATCACCCATTCCAGTATCTCCATCTTCATAAGTAGGATCTTCATCACTGGTTAGGTCAACTACATCACCACCAAACTATTCCTTTGATGAGTCTATCTTCGCAGAGTTAGATAACTCATTATGTATAATACCGCGACCATTGGGAAGTGAACCAATCCTTGAGGAACCTGATGAGTCAGATACTTGTTATAATGTTCATCTCTGGAAATATTCATTGAGGATATCCATGTTCATCATCAAGAGTCATCTAAACAAGATCCAAGAACTCAAAAACAACAAGGGAGAACCACTAGATTAGATCTATGTCGTTTACAGCTTTCTAGAATCCAACCACTAGATGTATGAATAATGAAACTTGTCAAATTTTGCTATGTAAATTATATAGACAAGTTATTTATACAGTGGTGATTCCGTTATACCTCGTTGTTTCATAATACCAATTGTGTATGTCGAAATTGTCTATCCTATATCCTGTAGTATGATGACTTATATCTTTATCCGGGATTACTATAATTCTCTTACCATCCGATTTTCTCAAACCTTTGTACTTAGAAACACTAAGCCTCCTATTGGATCACTCACTCCATTATCTCTGTATCTATCTCTGGAAGTCTTAAATTCTAAAATATTCTATTATATCTTGCAATGTAATATCAAAGAATGATCACAAGTCTTTGTAGTATAATGAGAATTTTCATACCTTAACTTGTGATATGACTATATCATTTGATGGGTTCTTATTCTATGTTTTCTTGTATATATTGATAGATGCCTCCCAAGAGAACATCAATATCTGAAACACCAACTATGACTCAGGCTGCCATCTGGCAACTGATTACTGATGGTATTGCTGCAGCTCTGGAAGCACAAGCTGCTACCATGGCAAATACCAATAGGAATGTAATAAGTAACTACAGAGGGTTTATGAGTTGTCAACCTTCCTATTTCAATGGTACAGAAGGAACTGTTGGCCTCATCCACTGGTTTGAACGTACTGAATCGGTATTTTCTCGTAGCAAGTTTGTCGAGGAAGACAAAGTGACATTTGCTACTGGTACTCTAACCGATGACGCCTTGTCCTGGTGGAATGCATACACCTAACCTATTGGGATAGAACAAGCCAACAAGATCACCTGGACCGAATTGAAAAGGCTCTTGACCAATAAGTATTGCCCTCGAACTGAAGTCAAGAAAATGGAAGACGAATTTTACAACTTGGTTGTGAAAGGAAATGATCTCAAAACTTACGTTAGAAGATTCCAGGAATTAGCAGTCTTATGCCCAAACATGGTACCAAACACCGAGAAGCTTATGGAAGTCTTTATCGGGGGATTACCCAGAAGTATTGAAGGAAATGTTACTGCTTCAAAACCTCAAACTCTGGAGGAAGCCATTACCATAACCCAGAGGTTGATGGAGCAGGTAATAAAACACAATTCTGCGCAAGAAACCAATGATCACAAACGAAAGTTTGAGGATAGAAGAAACACCACCGACAACAACAACTACCCCAATGATCGCAACAACAATAACCACTCCAACAATCACAACAACGACAACTATCAAAATAACCACAACAATCACAACCGTAATAATGATTACCACCAACAGCAGAATAGAAGGCAAGAAACTATCAGAACTTATGCTGCCACCCCAACTGAGAACAAAAGGTATACTGAAAACAAAAGGTACCATGGAAACCTTCCTTTGTGTACAAGATGCACCCTGCATCACACAGGAGTTTGCACTGTCAAGTGTCAGACTTGCAACAAAGTGGGTCATCTGACCAGGGACTGCAAAAACTAAGGACTTCTATTTCCAAACCATCACTCCATCACTCAACTAAATCTCGGGACGAGATTTCTGTAAGGTTGGGGGACTATAACAACCCGTAATTTTCTTTCTAGTAATTTTCAATCAATGTAATTATCCCTCTAATAAATTAGATGCACTTGTAAAAACCATCTATTAATTAGATTGCATTCTTTTAAATACTACCTTCTCTTACAGGTAAAGTATATAGCTTTAATCTACATTATGCAACGTAACTGCATCTCTAAAGTAAACAGCTTCACGCAACTCTACCAATGCCATCTATATCTATGTATATTTCATTACACATACTAAAATTTATCAAGTCAATCTCACAATATCATTTTTACCAATGTACATTATACCAGTTTAACGTACTTTCAAAACGTTAATTTCAAAACTAACATTAAACTATAACGTGGGTTTTAAAAACAAAACCTAATTAATAAATGTAATGGTATACAAATAAAATGAATGTACAAGCCTTAAAGCCATGTTACAAGTATCAACGAGGCGCCGCCGCGCGCGGGGGGTAAGGGCAGGTTATCTTTTTTCCATCCTAAAAATCAGAGTTTACAACTTTCTAAAGCTCAATGTACAAGTCAATAATGCAAGAAAGTCAAACTAGGTCATTTTACCTCCAAATTCATTTTAGTTTCTTACCACCACTTTAACACAAGGTGCAAGCACTTAATACATGACTTCTAAGCCCTGAACCTAATCCTTAAATCATTCCAAAACCTAATCTAAAACCCTAAACCCTAAACGAAACCATAAAACCCTAATTTCACTTTAAACTTAAAACTAAACCCTAAAACCTAAAACTAAACCCTAAACTTTAATCCTAATCACTAAATATTAATCCTAAACCAAAATCTATCCTAAACACTAACCCAAACTTGAATTTAAAACCTAAAAACCCTAACCGAGACCAAAACCAACCCGTAACCCTTTTTCTTCCTTTTTGACCCATTTTTAAACCAAGCACCCATCCTAGCACCTCCATGATCTCACCCTTATGAGCTTCCAAGATGCTTACAAGCAACTCCCTTTCAACTCTTGGCCACCAAGCTTGCTACATCACCACTTTGTCACCCTTTCTAGCCGTGACCCCCAAAACCCCTCCACCATTCAAATCTACACCTCTAGTTCTCATTACTCATCATGCTAGCTTCCATGAATCACCTTAACTAGCTATAACACTAATCATTCAAGAAAACTTGGGCACTAAGTCTCCTTGAACCCTATAAATAGCCGAACCAAGCAACCATTCAAATCACACATCAAAACTCATCAAATACAACAATGGAGTCTTAACTCAGACCAAGAAGGATCAAATGAAGTCCCTAAACTCATAATAAAAGACAAGAAGCAAGAAAAATGAAGCCTTAAAGTCGTTATTAGGCGTATGAACCGAAAAAACCCATTTCAACCCATTTTAGCTCAAGTAAGCTCAAAATCTTGTTCAATAAGCTTATAATATGTATTAGAATGTTCATAATACTCTTAAGATCATATATAAACTCTTGTTTGAAGCTTTGAATCCTCAAACCCATGTGTTTTTTTATTAAAACCCTAAAAATGACCCGTTTTGATTTTCTAGCTAACGAATCCTTTTTCTAAACTTCCGTTACATTAAAACATCTTATTTTAGCTTATACTAATCAGCTATAACCTGTAAATATCATTTGGAATCCTAAAATAAGCTTGCATGGCATTTTGGACTTGTTTTGCTAAAGTATTCCACGCAAGGGGTATATATCGTAACTTTCTGAAATTTATAACTAGGGGCGCTGAAAATGTCATTTTCTTAAAGTTATAACTATAAGGACCTATTTTGACAAGTTCTAAAGTTAAAGGTTTAAATTATATATACTTTATATATAAAGGACTAAAGTTGTAAAAGTTTATAAACCAATGGTATATATTGCCAATTTTGCAAACTTAAAAATATAAAATATAATATTTTTATATAAATTATAAAAATATATATTAATATTATAAAACTCAATTTTATTAAAACCCGACACATTTATCGTTATTAATCATAAATCGCAAACTTAAAAATATAAAATATAATATTTTTATACAAATTATAAAAATATATATTAATATTATAAAACTCGATTTTATTAAAACCCGACACATTAATCGTTATTAATCATCGATCGACGCATTATAAATCAATTACGTTATAAATTTAATGTAATTTATCACCGACTAGCTTTTGAAGAAACTTAAAATGTTATCGTATCACGTTACTAGGGATTTTCATGTGAGGGGTTCCATTTGAGTATTTGTTTTGACGAGTTTGCTGACAATACTACATGGCCTCTGGATTATGATAGCCCGAATAGAGATACAATATTTCCCTAAATTGATAAATCAAACATGTACGTTAAACATCATGAAGATTTGAAACATAAACCATCACACTAAGACTTGACATATTACCTCAAGTTGCGTGACGAAGCTGTTACTTTAACCTAATATAATTTTGCCATCAATCAAATTTCCTTGTACTATTAAGGTGAGATTTCATAGCCTCGCTTTTAAAGTCTTTATATTTTTAAACCCACGAGGGGGATACATGCTAGTTCTATACAATATCAATGATTTCATATGGATCCATTACTGTGAGTTCATAGCCTCGCATTTCAATCTTTTGAATGTTTTATAAACCCGCGAGGGGGATATATGCTCAATTGTTTTTAATATACACAAGTACTTAAAACCGATAGTGAAGTTCATAGCCGCGCCTTTACTTATTTACATGTTTTATAAACCCGCGAGGGGGATACATGCTTGTTTTATACAAATTAAACACAAGTGATTTTGATATGTGATATGGTTCCATCACTGTGAATAGTCCCATCTTTATATGTTTTCTAAATCCCGTGGGGGATTCATGCTATAAACTATGAATACAAGTGTTTTTCCAACTATATGCTATCCTGATATATTATTGCCTAAGTTACCTCCATTTTCCCATAAGACATCCCAGTATCTCTTTGGGTAATAGCTCCTAGTATCTCTTTGGGTAATAGCTCCCAATATCTCTTTGGGTAGTAGCTCCCAGTATCTCTTTGGGTAGTAGCTCCTAGTATGTCTTCGGATAGAGGCTCCCGGTTCTATTGAGTTTAAATATGTGATTCATGAGCTTAGGGCAATAATACTGTTTTCCATGATAATACTGTTTTCCATGATAATACTGTTTTCCATAATAATTGTACTCATTGCAATTATTACACTTATGGGTGTATAACAACGTAACCCACTATCTATTATGACTTGTATTCAAACTATTTATCATAAACCTATGAATTTCACTCAACCATTGTGTTGATCCTTTTTAGCATGTTTATCTCAGGTAATTGAGCAAACTATGGCACGGAGTGGCACAGACTTGGAGAGGGCTAAACTGTTATCATTCAAACTTTATATTTCTAGATTTTGGGACCTGCTTTTGTAAAACTCTGATTATATTGAATGATAACTAAATTTTCTAAAACGTCTCTTTATGAGTCGTTTTCTATGATTATGTCTGTTGATCCATGAAGTAATACCCCAGATTAGCTTCCGCTGCTATATTTCAAAAATGGGGGTGTTACAGAGTGGTATCAGAGCTCATGGTTATAGAGAACAAGGGTAAAACCTAAACTATAACTACTTTTTCCATCTAAGAAAGTCCTCCTCCGTGCCACTTGCATTCCCCCAGAATAGTTGTAAGTAAGAGATTTGCTAGCCATAATACCTAACTATTATACTGTTATATAAATAACTTATGTTATTTCCACTGGGTTGTTATACAGTCATGTCTTCGTACACCCACCCTTCTATCCCTTCTGATTACGATGTGGAGGATGCTTTTTCCTCTACAAATGCTCCTAACTATACCCCGACTTCACCGGACTATTCTCGAGATTTCTTTCCTCCCGAGGATATTTCACCACCTAAAGACACTGAGACTCCTGTTGAATCACCTATTCCAGTATCTCGTCTTCCCCCCCATTCTATTATCATCATATATGATTCCGATGTTGAGGATACTTTTTCCTTTACACACTCTACTGACTACATCTCGGCTTCACCGAACTATTTCCCAGCCTCACCGAGAAACACCTCTCCTAACTTTTCAGATGATTTAACTAAAGGATCTTTTAGCCTTACTAGCCCTCTCACCTTTTTATGATGACCCATATATGAAGGTCATGCAAGCATATGATGCTACTGATAATTAATTACCACAAGCTCCTATTGCTTCACCGACTATTTTGCCTCCATCTCCAGTGTTATCACTATTACCAATGTTTGATTTCTCAACATTTCTTACCTTCTGAGAAGATTTCACCACCTAAAGACGCTGAGACACCTGTTGAATCTCCTATTCTAATATCTCCATCTTCATCAGTAGGATCTTCATCACCGGTTAGGTTAACTACACCACCACCAAACTATCCCTTTGATAAGTCTATCTTTGCAGAGTTAGATAACTCATTATGGATCATACCGCAACCACTAGGAAGTGAACCAGTCCTCGAGAAACCTAACGAGTCAGATGCTTGTTAGAGTGTTCATCTCTGGAAGTCTTAGATTCCAAAATTTTCGGTTATATCCTGCAATGTAATATCAAAGAATGATCACAAGTCCTTGTATTATAATTTTCATACCTTAACTTGTGATATGACTATATCATTTTATGGATTCTTATTCTGTGTTGTCTTGTATATGTTGATAGATGTCTCTTAAGAGAACATCAACATCTGCAGCACCAGCTATGACTTAGGCTGCCATCCGGCAACTAGTTGCTGATAGTGTTGCTGCTGCTAAATTGTCTATCCTATATCATGTAGTATGATGACTCATATCTTTATCCGAGATTACTACGATTCTTTTACCATCCGATTTTCTCAAACCTTTGTACCTAGAAACTCTAAGCCTCCTATTGGATCACTCATTCTATTATCTCCGTGTCTATCTCTGGAAGTCTTAAATTTCAAAATTTTCCGTTGTATCCTGCAATGTAATATCAAGAAATGTATATTTCTTGTTAGAACTTGCATCAAAATGAGAATCCACATAATGATATTCATATCAAATAAGTATTTGTGATTTTAATATCACTATTGCTTAAAGTTCAAAAATAAGCATTGCATTTTAAGACTTGTGATATCATTCTTATTACGTGTTATCTTATGTTGATAGAATGCCTCCCAAAAGGACGTCAACATCTGAAGCACCAGCTATGACTCAAGCTGCCATCAGAAAACTAGTTGCTGACAGTGTTGCCGCAGCACTAGAAGCACAAGCTGCAACAATGTCAAGTACTAGTAATCCCAACAGGAACACCGTACCTACTAGAACTCCTGTAGCCAAAATGGGAAACTATAAAGAGTTCATAAGCTGTCAACCTTTCTACTTCAATGGTACGGAAGGAGCAATTGGCCTCATTCGTTGGTTTGAACGAACCGAATCAGTATTCTCTCGTAGCAAATGTGCCGAAGAAAATAAAGTAACATTTGCTACCGGTACCCTGACTGATGACGCCTTGTCCTGGTGGAATGCATACGCCCAACCCATTGGAATAGATCAAGCCAATAGGATCACTTGGACAGAGTTGAAAAGGCTCTTAATAAACAAGTATTGTCCTCGAACTGAAGTCAGAAAAATGGAAGATGAACTTTACAATCTGACTGTAAAGGGAAATGATCTTAAACCTTACGTTAGAAGATTCTAAGAATTAGCAGTCTTATGCCCAAACATGGTACCGAACACCGAGAAACTCCTGGAAGCCTTCATCGGAGGGTTACCTAGAAGTATTAAAGGAAATGTTACCGCCTCAAAGCCTTAAACTTTAGAGGAAGCCATTAACATAGCCCAAAGGCTAATGGATCAGGTAACAAAACACACTCCGGTGCAAGTATCAAATGATCACAAACGAAAGTTTGATGATGAAAGAAACACCTCCGAAAACAACAACTACCCCAATGATCGCAACAACAATAACCACTCCAACAATCGCAACAACAACAACTACCAAGATAACCGCAACAATAACAACCGTAACAATGATCACCACCAACAACAGAATAGGAGTCAAGAAACCTTCAGGGCTTATACTGCCAACAATGGGTATACCAGAAACCATTCCTTGTATAAAAGATGCACCCTACATCACATAGGATCTTGCACTGTCAGGTGTCAGACTTGCAATAAGGTCATCTAACCAGGAACTGCATAAACAAAGGACCAGCCACTAGAAACAACCTACAACCAGTACCCATAACTTGTAATGCCTGCGGAGAGAAAGGGCATTATAAAAATCAATGCTCAAGAACAAACAACAGGGCCACATAGGAGCATACTTACTAAAAACCAAGAACGCTCACCAAAATCTGAACGTAGTCACGGGTACATTGATCAAATTTGTGCCAAATATCCACATCTATTTTCCAAACATCAATCTATCATCTCACTAAATCTCGAGACGAGATTTCTGTAAGGATGGGGGACTATAACAACCCTCAAATTTTCATCAATGTAAACATCCATCTATTAAATTAGATGCAATGTAATAACCATCTATTAAATTAGATGCAATATATACCACCTTTTTACTAGGAAATTTTTTGCTTTATCTCATTATGCAACATAACTTGCATCTCTAAAGTAAACGAGCTCACGCAACCTACCTATGCCATATATATCTATGTTTATATCATATAAACATCCTAATATGTCAAGTCTATATCCTAATATCATTTTTACCAAGTACATTATCCATTTAACGTACCATTTACAACGTTATATCAAAACAAGCATTATACGTTAACGTTTATTCCAAAAACCCTAATTACATGTCAAAACAAGTGTACAAATGTTCAAAGCATGTGTACAAGTTACAATGCCAAACTTTTGAATATCTTTTCCCTCCTAAACCCTAGCACAACTTTCTAAAGCTCAATGTACAAGTCAATTGTGCATGAAATACAAACTAGGTCATTTTACCTCCTAAATCATGTTTATATCTTACCACCACTTTAACATAAGGTATAAACACCCAATGCACAACTCCTGAACCCTAAACCTAATCCCTAAATCAATCTAAACTCTAATCCTAAAACCCTAATTCATCTAACATAAAACCAATAATCATAAAACCATAGCAAACCCAATTACACCTTAAACTAGTTCATAGTTTTCATAATCTGATCCGTTAATAAAACATAAGATCTGGGCAAAATCAGTAGGTTTATGGTATTAAGTAAAAACACTAGGTTGTAGCCCTATGTCTTGTGATCATTTTGCCGATTGAATCACCCCGATTCGACGTCGGATGAATTAGTTATAGCCAAAATGGCAAAGGTGCGCAGAGTAATGCACACCTGTAGTAAAACGCATTTCTCTAGATTTTTGTATAGTAACCCCTAAATATGTAAAACTAAAAGTTGTAGAGGACTCAAATATCTAACCATGCTCGCTGGTTTGAGCTTCATTGGAATTACGGTTTGTAAATGGCAACCATTTTACCGGGACCGGTGTTGGCTGTCCAAAAACAGCCATGAACCCGACACCCTTATCTCCATTTTTACCCATTTTTAAAACCAAGCACCCATCCTAGCACCTCCCTTGCTTCACCATGACATCACCAAGAAGCTTACAAGCACCTTACTCACCTCCCTTGGCCACCAAGGCTTCATGATACCTCCTTGACACCTCATGCTAGCCGAAACCCCCTCACCACCTTACACCTTGCATATCTACTCTTCTAGCCTTCCATACTCATCCTATAAACTTCATTAGCCACCTATCCACAAACCTTGGCCACCTCATTAAGGAAACTTGGGCACCAAGCTCATTTGAGCACTATATAAACGCATACATACACACCATTTCAAATCATCCCACAACACTTTCTTCTCTCACTCAAATGGTGTTCTAACCCTTCCATAGCAGCAATCGAAGATCAATATAAGTCTCTAAGCTCATAATATAATCCAAGAAGCAAGAAAACGAAGCCCCGAAGTGTTTTGTAGGCATACGAGTCTGAAAACCCCCATTTCGACCCATTTTAGCTCAGGTAATCCTAAGATCTTGTTCCATAAGCTTATATTATGTAAAATAATGTTCTTAATACTCTTAAGATCATGTATGAACTCTTGTTTGAAGCTTTGAATCCTCAAACCCATGTGTTTTTGATAAAAACCCTAAAAATGACCCGTTTTGATTTTCTAGCTAACGAATCCTTTTTCTAAACTTTTGTTACGTTATAACATATTATTTTAGCTTATTCTAATAAGCTATAACCTGTAACTATCATTTGGAATCATAAAATAAGATTGCATGGCTTTTTGGACGAGTTTTGCAAATATATTCCATGCAAGGGGTATATATCGTAACTTTCTGAAACTTATAACTAAAGGGGCTGAAAATGCCATTTTCTTAAAGTTATAACTATAAGGACCTATTTTGCCAAGTTTCACAGTTAAAGGTTTAATATATATATACTTTTTATATAAAGGACGAAACTTGTAAAAGTTTATAAACCAAGGGTATATATTGCAAATTTTGCAAACTTATAAAATATGATATTTTTATATTAAATATAAAAATATACATACATTATTCTAGCTTTTAAAGAAACTTAAAACTATAATATATCACATTACTAAGGAGCTTCATGTAAGGGGTTTCATTTGGGTATACGTTTTGACGAGTTTGCTAGATTTACGATTTAAAGTGTCTTGGCTCCTCAAACGTTTACTACATGACCTTTGAATTATGATGGCCCAAACAGAGATACGATATTATTCATATAAATCCAATCAAATGATATTTCATTTATGAATAAAACTACCATCAAACTAAAGACTTGACATATTACCCAAGTTGTGTGACGAAGCCGTTACTTTCATTTCATATACTTTTGCAATCAATCAGATTTCCCTGTACTGTTAAGGTGAGTCCATAGCCTCGCATTTTAAATCTTTTCAATGCTTTATAAACCCGCGAGGGGGATACATGCTTGTTTACAAACTCTTTTACATAATCGTTTATCTTATAACAATGTGATTACTTTTCAAAGACTTAGTGAGATTTCATAGCCTCGCTTTTAAAGTCTTTAAATTTTCATAAACCCGCGAGGGGGATACATGCTCAATTGTTTTTAATATACACAAGTACTTAAAACCGATATTGTGAAGTTCAGAGCCTCGCCTTTACTTATTTACATGTTTTATAAACCCGCGAAGGGGATACATGCTTGTTTTATACAAATTAAACACAAGTGATTTTGATATGTGATATGGTTCCATCACTGTGAATAGTCCCATCTTTATATGTTTTCTAAATCCCATGAGGGATTCATGCTATAAACTATGAATACAAGTGTTTTTCCAACTATATGCTATCCTGATATATTATTGCCTAAGTTACCTCCATTTTCCCATTATACATCCCAATATCTCTTTGGGTAATAGCTCCTAGTATCTCTTTGGGTAATAGCTCCCAGTATCTCTTTGGGTAGTAGCTCATAGTATCTCTTTAGGTAGTAGCTCCCAGTATGTCTTCGGATAGAGGCTCCCGGTTCTATTGAGTTTAAATATGTGATTCATGAGCTTAGGGCAATAATATTGTTTTTTATGATAATTCTGTTTTCCATAATAATTGTATTCATTGCAATTATTACACTTATGAGTGTATAACAATGTAACTCGCTATCTATTATGACTTGTATTCAAACTATTTATCATAAACCTATGAATTTCACTCAACCATTGTGTTGATCCTTTTTAGCATGTTTATCTCAGGTAATTAAGCAAACTATGGCACGGAGTGGCACAGACTTGGAGAGGGCTAAACTGTTATCATTCAAACTTTATATTTCTAGATTTTGGGACCAGCTTTTGTAAAACTCTGATTATATTGAATGATAACTAAATTTTCTAAAACGTCTCTTTATGAGTCGTTTTCTATGATTATGTCTGTTGATCCATAAAGTAATACCCCAGATTAGCTTCCGCTGCTATATTTCAAAAATGGGGGTGTTACACTTATCAACCTTCTTAGTTGGAACCATGTTGAGAATGCGAGCAACAGACTCAATGGCATAATCCCAAAAAGACTTTGAAAGAGTAGTTTGACTCATCATGGAGCGAACCATGTCTAGCAGTGTTCGATTTCTCCTCTCAGACATACCATTATGTTGTGGTGTGTAAGGAGGAGTATGATGGGCAATAATCTCATGCTCTTTTAGATGATCCAAAAACTCTTGACTCAAATAATTTAGAAGTTTCAAACATTTCATGTTTATGTTTTAGCAAGTAGACGTAACCATAAGGACTAAAGTCGTGAGTGAAAGTGACGAAGTAGCTTGCTCCTTGTCTTGACACACTCTTAAATGGACCACATACATCGGTGTGGATTAGTCCAAGTAATTCTTTAGTCCTTTCCACTAGATGTGCATAAGGTTTTCTTGCCATCTTTTCAAACATGCATGAAACATACTTTTCAAAAGACTTGATGTCAGTTGAATTAAGAAGTCAATCATGTTGCATCTTCTCATTGCGTTTCTTGCTAATGTGTTTAAGAAGACAGTGCCACAAGAGAGTAGATTCTAAGTTGAGATTGGCTCTTTTATTGCTTATAGCATACATAGAACTATCATTTGTATTAGACGAAGATAAATCAATTTCCTAAATATCATCCCTTGGGATAACACTAAAATAAACCAAATTATTTCTAGAAACTGAAAGTACATTGCCATCAAATTGGTTAACAAAACCATCATCATACAAATGTGAAACTGAAATGAATCCTCTAGTAATAAAGAGAGCATAATGACAATTGTGTAAAATTAAAACAAGTCCACTAGGGAGACACAAGTGAAATTCTCCAATTGATTTAACTCCTGCACGATGACCATCACCCACATACAGACTTAAAGCTCCTGGCTTTAGTTTTCTACTTCCCCTGAGACCCTGAGACCCTGAGTAGTTATACAGATGGTTTTCTTGTAATGATGATTAAAAAATAAAGATCATCCGTATTTTTTAAAGTAGGTATGTCGTATAAAAATTATCCCATGAATGATTGCTTACCGTTAAAGTACTTAACTTTACATAACTGTAATATCATAACAACGCGCCCCCATTGACTCTCTCTCATCATGTAACTTAGGGAACTTGTTACACCAAGCATAAAAAAACAGCATTCAAGATGTGCACCTTTGTTAATTATAAAAAAGCACAAAATATAAATCCAAATAGTTTACAACCTGATGTTTATGAGATGTTTAAAAAAACTTACAAAACATCCTCCAGTATGATGGTCCTTCTCAGTTGGTCCTTCCCATAGTTGTTAAACGGTATAGCATCCGAAACCGACACAACAGTTCCAATGACATCTGTATTTTTACATAACTTTTGTTTAAATATAAAAGTCGACAACAAAATAAAAATTCTATAACATCAAAACATAAAACTTACCACAAAGTTCTCTCTCAGTAAACGTTCTTGATGTAAAAGAACTTAAATGTTCAAACTTAAAGCCACGCGGGTTGTTGTCAAAGCTGCCAACCCTTGTGACGGTAGTGCCCATTCAGTTTGTACTTATGACTCAACAATGGCCATTTTCCAGAGTTTTCCCCAACACCGAAGTTACCAATTCAGTAACATGCCCCTTCATCCGGTATAAGTTGGAACTTGCTGATATGTTTCCCCTTAATACTAACTTGGACACGCTTCCCCTGAAATGTATATGAAGATAATTTGCAGTTTATTATTTTAAAAACCATTATTCCTAAAACAACTGAACCTCACTTTATGAAATATGTAGAAAAAGATTACCTGTTGATCTTGCAATATGGCGTCTAAACTCCACACTTCATTCGGTTTTCCTAAGGGGTGGGACTTCCAAATACTAATGCACCTTACCAATATTTTAGTATCATGATTCATAGGATCAAGGTCACACAGCTGAGTGAGATTCATCTCCATTTCTTCTAATTCAAACACGAAGATCAAAATCAGTTATATTAATTTGCAAAACAGATGGAATAATGTGAGTACTTCTTTGTGTGTATGAATAATAATTTATACTGTATGGATTAGGTTAAAATGTTGATTTGAATTTCAAAACACTCATTCATAGAATAAGGAAATGAATTATGATTGACAATAATCATCCCTAAAATAGTTATTCTGTCTAATAAATTTCATATTGACAGTAACAAAACGAATCATTGACATTAATCATCTCTGAAAGGAATCATTAGACATTAGACAAATTTCTGTTTCATATCACAATGTTTAAAATTTGTCAAACTTTCCTAAATTATTTTGTTCATTTTTTTTTGCTATTAAACATCACATCACATCCCTAAATAAACTATCAATCTTAACATCTATCAGCAAAGTATAATCGAATAACATATGGAGATTAAAAATTAAAATAACATATCGACAATCGAATAATTTTAATTAATATTTGATACCTGAAAATTTGATGTTGATGAACTAAAGTGAGACACAACCCATGTAATTGAAATCCAATGTTGATTAGGCAATATTCTCTTACCAATTTGTAGATTGAAAACACCATGGTTCGATCTAAAATGAACACCATGTTTCGATCTAAAATGAACAAATTTGATTGTTGTTTTTGGTTTTTTTTTGTGTTCATTAGGTTATTTTAAATATGAATGAGTTTTTGGAATTAAATTAGAGCAATAATTATTAATAAAATTAAAATGAGTGATAATCAACTACAAGAAGGAGGATCTGAATTCAACATGACCGATCTATCTGCTGGTACTAATTATGCTTACTTACTTATTCATTCATCCATCTATCTTATTATTATTATTAATTTCTTAATTAATTAATTAATTTATCTATTGTTTTGTTTAATACTCCGTAGCTCTTAGTGCTGAAGATCGTGCTGGCCTTGTTAATGTCCTCAAGGTGTTTGCTTACTTTCACTCTACTTTTTATTTTTCATTTTTTTATTGTTTGTGTAGATATATGTGATTAGTTATTAACTAATGATCTATATAAGCGCGTGTTTATATGTTAGTTGTGTGAGTGTATATTGATTGAATCATGAGATAGGTAGTTGCGAGAAGCGCGTCTTTAGTTAGTTAGTTACTAGTACTAGATTTATACTTATCTAGCAATCCGCCTAAGTTGTGAAACTGTAAAGATGATGCTTCAACTTTCCATTGTACGTCGTCGACACTATTACCTTTGAAAGGATGAGGTTTCCCTTGTTCAAGTTACCCGGAGAGGGCTAGTCTTTGACTCATATTTACGCGACCTAGCCCGAGGTACCCCCATGACCATTTCCCTGGCCACTCCCGTATGTGTACCTAGTGAGGTTTGAGATCTATAACTCTTGTCAGGATGTTAGGTACCTAACCTTAACACTTAGGCGATTCGGTGGTGGTCGGACACTGGTACATTATATTAACGAAAGCTGTGACTTACTAAAGCTGGTGCACAGCTTCTCATGTTTCTCACGTGTATTCATGAGAAATGTGGCAAAGTGTGCATCGATAGCAGTAGCTGCACAACCTTGGGCGAATGTTGTTTTCATGATTCTTGCGGTATTCATGGGAAGTGTGATCAATTGTGCATTGATCTCACAAGTTTAACATTTATCTAAGCATATTTGTAGATGTTGTGTATTAGTGAAGATTAGTTACAGGATCCTATGTGTATGTATGTTGATGCATTGTTTTGTTTTTTCTTGTACAGAGTAAGCTTAACAATTTGAGTGGACAACATCCGGATTTCTTGGAAACACTCTCGGCAAATGTTATGCAACGTGTTGGTGTTCTTAAGGATCTTCAGGTATCAAATTTCTGTTGTCTGTTTTAGTGTATATTGTGCTGCTTTATTTGGCTTGTTTTCAGAACTAGTTATGTGAATGTTGTTTATTAGTAATACCATTTTGGTGCTCTGTTCGGGCACTATCTTGAATGATAGCGATTCTTCTTCTATTATTTAGAATTAAGAAAGGGGATAGTAAGTTGTGAGCTCACACCTTTGGAGTTACGTAACACCACTTCTGATCTATTAATAGGCTGCTGAAAAGTATTTCGGTCAAATTGAAGTGTACTAGCACTATGGTAGAACTAGTCCTTACTGATTGCATTGATTAAAAACATTCTTTTATGCCGTCTCTTGGAATGTGGTTGGTAAAAAGATACATAGAAAAATGGAATTGGACAGTTTACTTAATATTATGCATTTGGCACGGTTTTATAACCTTGTATTTGGGTTAAGACGATGTTGTACAAGTTGATTAGTACTTTTCCGGTCACAATCTTTCTAAAGTTGAGTTTATATATAAACGGGATCAGGGCACCTTTTTAATGTCTATGAAAGTGTAGAAATCAGATAGGTAGTCCTTGGACATGTTGAAAATCATGTTATCCTGTGCATTGAGAAATGAAGCTGTAATACGAGGGTTGTCCACTTGTCTGGTTAATCTAAATACTCACTCACTAATAATGCTGTTTTCACTACAAATTGGCTGTATTTCAATTGCTTCAGACATATTCGCAAATGTTGAATTTAAGAAATTATATAAAACTCGGTTATCTGGTAAATGCCAGTCTAGTTAGTTGACGTAATGATCATTCTTTGTAACATATACTTCAATCAGAGTCAACATGATGAGTTGGAGGCCAAGTATTTGGAAGAAAAGGCAGAACTGGAAGCAAAATATTTGAAGCTTTATGAGCTGCTGTATGCAAAGGTATCCTTATTTGGGTTCGGGAATGGCTTTATAAACCATTCAATATGCTATAAAGTTTTCATATGCATATTACATCATCCCTCAAAGGGTCTACATATAGACATGACATCAATCACATAACAGTCATAAATTTGAATATAACCAATGTTTATTGATCTGTTTGTACGTTTTGGTATTATCGTAACAAAGTTTAAACAAATTAGAAAATCCATGTAAATTTAAACCTGAAAATGAACCCCATAGGCCCAAATGGCCATATCACCATATGGACGCACAAAGTCAAATGTAGCTCTTTTGGTCAATGGCGGTAGTTTCTGTTTTGGTTGATAATTTAGCTTCATACCCTTACTCGCAGAGGGATTAGGATCCTCTAAAGTTGGTTTCAACATGATAGGTCATGTTCACCAATCAAATGCAAGTTAAATTGTAAATGATTTTTTTAAACTTATAATTAAGGGCCCAATTGTTTTTTCACTCCTCACAAAACATACAACATTACCTATCATGTTGAATGTAAACTTTAGAGGATCATATGAAATAGTGAACGGTCTGACTGAAGTTCAAGGTGTACCAAATGATAATGTCGTGGATTAGGAAAACAACGAGTCAACAGGAGGTACCTTTTTTCAATCCAATTTTCTCTTTTAAATATGTTTGATAAATATCTAAGCATGAAGCCACTGATGATACAAACAGATAAGGGTGTGCCGAATTTCTGGCTCACTGCAATGAAGTCTAACGATGTGCTGGCCGACGAGGTGATAAAATAAGAATCAAACTTTGTATTTTTCACACTTATTACTTCAAATTTCACGTATATTTATTGATTACTCTGTTTCTTTTGTTTAGATATCCGAGTCTGATGAAGGGGCTTTGCAGTATCTCAAAGACGTTGTGGTCCAGAGTTGCTGGTGCGAAGGGTTTTAAGCTTGAATTCTTTGAGTCTAATCCTTACTTTAAGAACTCTGTGCTTACGAAAACATATGAGATGATTAATGAGGAGGAACATATCTTAGAAAAAGCAATTGGGTATTTCGAACTATCTCTAAGCTCCATGCTTTTTGGAAACTTTAGCTTTGATTATCATTTCTAATTTTCGGCTTCAAAATCATGGTCTCACATCTGATCAGGGAAATTGTAGGACGGAGATCGACTGGTATCCAGGAAAAAAATTGACCCAGAAGGTTCTGAGAAAGAAACCTAAAAAGGGTACCAGAAGCCCCAAGCCACCAATTACAAAAACTGAGAATTGTGAAAGCTTCTTTAACTTTTTTAACCCGCCACAAATCCCCGATGATGAAGAAGAGATTGACGAGGATACAGTAAGTTTTGCTCTACTTTGTACCTAGATTATCATAAATCATTAGTAGATTATGGTTTGGTCAATTATACCCAAGTTCGACTTTCACTTTTTGTTTTTCATGCTTTATTGGGTAGGCAACGGTTTAGATGTTTATTCTTTTGCTTTTTTAACATCATGTCCATGATGTTTAACAGGCTGATCTACTTCAGAATAAAATGGAACAAGATTATGACATCGGGTAGGTACTCCAGTTGCGCATTTCGATAAACTAAAGAGCTCAAAATGACAAATTTAGTGACGATATGTATTTACTACTTTATTTGTCTAAAAAAGCCTTCGAATAATACAATGGAACTGAAATTATTTTAGATCAACCATTCAAGACAAAATCATTCCTCATGCCGTCTCGTGGTTTACTGGTGAGGCTGATGAGAACGATGAATACGATATTGAAGATGATGATGACGAAGATGACGAGGAACCTGAAGATAATGATATAGATGATGACGACGACGAGGAGGATGAAGAAGATGTAAACACTAAAAAAAAGGTAATTACTATACTAACTCACTAATAAATTTCAATATGTACATGCTAGATTAAAATAGACCCGGTCAAATAAAAGATTTGACCCATAACTTGTGAATTGAGCACATACAGCAACACCGGAGCCTTTTTTGGTAGATTTTATTAAATTGTTATTAGTTTCTTTTTTTTTTGTTTAAATATCGATAAAAGATTCACGCAACCACCTTTTGTAAATATCACTCGATTGGTGGTGTTATTCTGTTCGTAAGTTAATATCTTTTGCTCTTCAGACTTGTTGAGATTTGTGAAACTGATCTCATAAGCTAAAGTACATTTCTTAAATTTTTCTCGATTGAATTATTTAATCAAACTTACTCATTTGTGGTTTTTAAGATTGATTTTTTGTTAACTAACGTTAATTTTCAGTTAATCTAGTGGTTTCGTTTTTTAAAATGATTTTTGGTCTTATGGTTGGTTTATTTTACTTTCTTTATTTCTTCATGGCGCGGTTCCAACGAGATTGGTCATGATCAATCGTTTTACCATGTTTTGATCGGGTTTTCGATTGGTTTGACCCGACTTGACTGGGTTTGGTCATGTTTGGCCGGGTTTGACCCGGTTCTCACCGGGTTTGGCCAGATTTGACGGTGTGTTGTCGGTTAGGAGCCGATCAAACGGGTTAGACCCGTTTGGCCACGTTTGACCGGGTTTTCGATTGGTTTGACCCGATTTGACTGGTTTTGACCGGATGGTTTTGACCAGATGTGGCTTTGTTTGACCGGGTTCTACATAATTGACAGGGTTGACCGGTGATATAGTAGTATATATACAACTAGTTTCAAGGCCCGTCCGTTGGGCGGGGAGCTTTAAGATTTTGTTCAAATAAACATTTACATTTTGATAGTTGTTAGATATTGTTTTTGGTTGTTCCAAGTATTGCATGTCATATAGATAACTTGTTTTGATTTTTGTTTAATGTTATCATTTACAACACATAGTTGTTTCAGTATTGTTTTTAGAATTAAGCGATGGTTGATAGAATGTTGACAAATAAATGTAATTAGCAAGAGAGTTTATAAGATAAATATTATGAAACATTGATATAACAAACGCCAGAAGTAATATAACATAGTATAATTTGTCATGAGATAATATACTAATAGAAAAACTAATGAAAAGTATTTAGGAAAATATAGTCATTACAAAAAACCTAATGAAAAATGATTAAATTCAATGTTGATGAATGACTTCTTTAAAGACAACATTGGTTGTGTAATTGCAATAATTGTCATCTCTATCGCAACACAACACCTTTAGAGCTCTCTTGCTCTTTAGACATTGATTGTATAATTGCAATAATTGCCAACTTACCATTGTTTTCGTGCACAATTATGTCTCTTTCGAACTATAAGTGCAGCAACGTCATCTGCACTGAATCAAACTCTTTAGTTATTCACGTCCACTTTTTATTATTCATAACCCGCCAATAATATAGATAATTATTAGTGGACGTAAATAAATATTGAAAAGTACAAAACATCCTAAACACAAAACTGCCACAAAACTTACTTGTCCATTTTATACAAAAGATAATGAATATGTTGTATATATAAAACAATGTTGCCTATTCAGGGGGTATTTGTTTCGACTTATGAAACATAAGCCAGTTTGAGCTTATATTTCATAAGCCTCATTTTTTTGGCTTATTTTGAAGCTTATGGGTTTATATAAGTTTATTATATCATAATAAACTTATATAAGCCTCCAAGTCTCAAAATAAGTCAAAAAGTTAAGGCTTATGAAATATAAGCCAAAATCAAATTTGATTTTCTGGCTTATTTTGAGACTTGTGGGCTTATATAACTTTATTATGATATGATAAACTTATATAAGCCCATAAGTCTCAAAATAAGCCGAAAAATTAGGGTTTATGAAATATAAGCCCAAATCGGCTTATGTTTCACAAGCCGAAACAAACAGCCCTTGAATCCGAATGGGCAGGCTAACTTCATAGTATTACTTAACGAATTCTGACCCAATGTAAATAAATCATGAATAACACATAAAGCCTCCAATTAAAATCAAGTTTTTAGATAACTAAGATATGTTACTTCCAATACATGATATAAAACGCAACAAAGATTTGTCGTAGGAGCCAATGGCGCATAAATGTGTTAAAAATCAAGCACAAGCACAAGCACAAATACAATTGAAAATGGTATGCAACAAACCACTTTCCTAACAAACAAAACCACTTAATTTTTCGTCTCCGTCTCTAAGTTAACTCAGTATTAACAAAAACCTCACTCCACTGTTAACATATCAATGGCATAACCAACACATTGTATCAACCATTTATTCCAAAATATAAACATATAAAGCAATAAATACCCTCGCAAAAGTAACTTCAGCTACTGAATCACACATCGGCAAACAAAAAACTTCAGAACCAAGAATCAAAAGTAACTTTCTAAGCACTTAAGACCTTAAAGTACCACGTTATCACTTGATATCATCAAAAGTTTGTGCATTAGTATTGTCGCAAATTAATAAATACAGAGTAACTAATAATGTTTCTAGCGATTCAATCACATTATTCTATTATGTTTCACATGGACCGCTCTACATGAACAATAAAGATATCAAAGTAAATTAATGATTCAAAAAGATCTTCAATCCAACATTACAGTAACTAAAGTCTGAACAACACATTCATACTCCTTTAATCCCAAAAAGGCAACATTAGATCATACCATAATTAAAAAAATATCATGTGAGCGTGCAACTTTATATCATCCAAAACTAAAAAATAAACAAATAACTAATAGAAAATAAAAGTAATAATTTTACTACGTTTAGAAGATGACTGATTCTGGTGGAATCAACGCACCCTCCTAAGCCACATTGCGAGAGAGAGAGAGATAGATGACATGAGAGTCTGGATTGTGGCAGTGCCCAACCTTTTGACCTATATGCTTCACGAACTTCTTCACATGAGTTGCAACAATCCTCCTATGTCTACAAAAGAAATTGGCATATGATTGCTAAACAACATAGAGAAAACCAATACTTTTATAACAGAGTATAGTTAGTGGAGTCATACCACTTGTGCACCAAAACACAAACCACAATATGCTTCATTGTGTTCAAGCCTGCCACCGTGTCCTTGCAAAGGCCTGGCGATCTGTTGCTCAATATATAACAAAGCAATAAAGGATTGTACGTTCAATATGGCAGACTTACACGCTCCTTTTATTATTGCTGCGTTGTCAACAACATAGTGTTACATGTGCGCAAGTGCTCTTTTGTACACGAACCTATTTCCAAACAGCAGACATTGCTATTTATTTTTTTTGAACAATTGCACCCTCAAATAAAATAAACACAATAAGTAAAACTTCAAAATCATGATATACAAAATTGGGAAAGTAGAAAGTTCACTATATTAATTTTGAACAACACGGATGGTTGACTCGGCTCTTAGAGGTTAAAAAATCATAAAGGCACCATGAAGAGATGTTCGGTGTTGTTGGGGGGGGGGGGGGGGGGGGGGTTGGGGAATTGCTGGATGATTCCGCAACTCCTGGCTCCAGACATCCGAAATATGTTGGAATCCTTTCATTTTCAAACTATGGCTTTTCCTCAAACACCTCACAAGACCTAAGAACCTGAACGATATATCCAAGATAAGAATGGCATAAAATAACAGTAGGACTAATTGGTGTCTGATATAACCATAAAGTAAAAAACCAGAGTAGAAAATTCGCTACTTAATTAAATAGGTATCTCTAAGATAAGTAGAAATGTTGTTGAACCTTGACAACGATATAAGTAGAAATGTTGCACAACTTGACATAAAGGCAAGTAGAAATGGTTATAAAATATAATCGGCAATGTGGTACACAAACATTGGATGGTTCCGTTGTATAGCTTTATCTTAAGGATACTATATATGATATGGTAGCTGAATATCATCCACGATGTATATGGCCGTATGCATGTTTCACGTATGACTAACACAAAACTATATAGGATATGCTGCATTTAGGTTCCTCGCTTTTATTATTTATCATCAATACAAAACTATATTTATTTGATAAAATCTATTAACTAATGGCCATAATTTTCTCTATTGTACAAATTCCAAACTGCATAGGCAAAAAAAATAGTGAGCACTAAATCATTTTAATATCAACCAAAGATATGTTTGAAGCAAAGAGAAGTACATAGCTTATTTTGAGCAATGACAAGAAAATAGATTATAATGGGTAGAAAAATAGCTAAACATTAGGCACTATATTAGTTTCATAATAACCAAACACACCTTTAAGCAAAGACATGTGCATAGCTTACTCTGAGCAATAAAGATTCACAAAAAAACAGCTTAACATGCAGACAAAAGCTAAATAACGGGCACTAAATAATTTTGCATAGCAACCCAACACCTTTCAAAGAAAATGCATTTTAAATATCTTATGTGAGGCACCAAGTTACCTATTAACAGAAGGCACATTTTATGATTCATAATGGCAAAAGCTGGAGTCTAACGCCCTTACTTTTTATTGCAGAAAAGGATCCCAAGAGGAAGACTTTGTTTAAAGAACTTGAGGAAGAAGAAAATCTTATGAAGCAGTGTATAGAGAAACTTAAAATTGTTGAATCAAAAAGAGTTGCTCTTGTGTTACACTTGTGTGATGCCTTAAATGACCAGGATGTACTCTATATGTGAATCTCTTTTGTTATTCCTTTCTATAATTCTGGAATCTGAGTTAGAGAATGTTAGCACTCAAATGCAGGTATGTATGCTCATTCGCGTATTATTTTAGTCACTTTAGCCCAATCCTATTGCCATTCCTTACAAATTGCAACTGCCAGTGATTGATGGTTAGTTAGATGGTTGACGGTTTAAGCAGAATGGAAAACACTTATCATCATACTTGAGTAATAACAAATTTGAGGATGACAGTTCTCTCAAGTTCAAACAAAGCCATATGGGTCATGCTTGTAATGGCATGATGAAACGCAAATGATGCTTAAGGCAGGCACTACCTTCCCGTTGCATTTAAAAAAACTGTTAGAAGCTTAACAACATCTACTAATAACTTAATTGAATTTTGAAATAAAGACGGCCATGGAAAGTGTGAGAGAGTGTTCTGTATTGATACAGATTACAGGTCCACAATATAGTAGATATATATGTAGTACGAAAAGAATGTGATTTTTGCATAGCAGGCCATGTATGGTGTTTGGTTTGAGAGATTGAATTTGGCATTGCTTAAGTATGTTTGGATTAAGGGTATATGTTATAAGGAATGGGTCTGCTACCCATAAAATTGTGAATCCTATCCATTCAACCACTCTATCAGCAAACTCATAGTCATAGATGATCGTGGGTGCAGACCAAACACTATAATTAAACTTTAGTAACCCTGACTCAGATCATAACAATGAACCCCGCAGACTGAAATGGAACCCTTCTTCGCATTCAGTATAAAGGTATCCAAGTTAAAGAACAAACAATTAGACAAATTTTCGCACTTCCAAGTTCGATCAATTAGTAGTGCCATACCCGAAACTGTTCCTCTACCTTTTGCTTTCAACTGCAGAGTTTACTTTGGAGATCTTTTAACATATATCATAACTCCCTGTGCAATTTAGACAAATTTTCACTCACAAACTTTGGGTATAGTATATTACCTCGTCGAAATCAGCATTTAAACGCATGGTGCTGCCAATACATCATGTATTTGTTTCATAATTTCAGTTTGTTCGTTTATCTCATCCATAGTCTTGTCAGCATTGTCAATATTTCTGCATCACCACAAGAGATAACCCAATTATTTAAGCACGACCTCGTGAACATAACATATTTTAGGACCAATAATCTCACACACATAATTCTTTAAAACACATCATAAGGAATACAATGCTTGATAATTACCTTTAGTGACAAAGTAGCATTTGAGTCATCTTGTTCTTGAGTAGTCGTTCTTGGCGACCCATCAAGTATAAATGGAAGGCCTTAAAGCAAATATTTAGATCCTGTAGTATGTAAAATTTCTTTGTGAATGACCTATAGAGAAGTAATGCTCCAGTCCATAGTAGCGAAGGCCGAATGTAAGAGGTCATAACATAATTTCTACTACTATTTCCCTAATGTATCAACACAGAATTTACCTTTCTATTTATCTTCAATGGACCATCGAGCTCTAATAAATTTCAAATTTAAAGTGAAAAAAAAACCTAAAACAAAATCAACAATCATGAAAATTTAGGGTTAATGGTGACAAAATTAATTCATGAAAATTTAATAGCAATACTAATTGGTGAACACAATAAATTGATTTTTTTGTTGACATGTAGGAGAATCGAATGGTAACAGAGTAATGACATCAAAAATTATAATCATCACCATAGGACACTTATGTTCCTGCAATCTCTTGGTATGTGCTGGTCATGATAAAATCTGAATTGTTCATTGCTAGCAGGTCGACAGTAAATTGACAAGAAAAGTGATATTTCTTATCAGATTTCTTCCAATATAGATCAGAATCTGGATACATATGAAGAAAGCTAGGAAAAAAATAGAAGCTCATAGCCTTGATTTACATAACAGGAAGAAAACTAGAGACTGATGGTCTTAGTAGTCATGCATCATCCTCACGCACTACCTACAAAAAAAACAACCCATATTTACACTAAAGTACAGATTTAGTAAACCTTATTTTATATAAGATATCACAAGTTTAACATACCAGAACAATAGAGCAAGGGCCTGCAATGTAGGGTTTTACAATCTAATTAACCATATTAATTAACACGAGTACGCAGCGGAATAAAGATAACAAGTAGAATACATTAATTA